>CM016614.1:34847999-35037198 GCA_005393395.2 Gossypium australe
TCCTCACATCAATGCCATACATGAGGAAGGAAAGGAACAAAGAAACCTGATGGGCATTTGCCCTTATGAACCTAGAAGCATTCTGGACAATTGGACTGCAGAGGAGCTCCCTGTAGTTTTTAGGAATTATACAAAGTAATATTCAGAACGCTTTGTTGTTTTTTAGCCTAGGAACAATAAAGATCTCTTTTGTGAAATAGGCTTATGTTCAGAACTATTATTTCAATAAAATACATTTGGATAATTAACTTGAGTAAATATTCTTCATTCATCTTTAGCATTTTAATTTTCACCCAAATTGTATATTTTTCATTCATATCATGTGAATTTGCTTCAAATTCATTTGTTCTTTGTATATTCTTTTTTACCCATTACAGGTCCCTAGATATCAATGACATGAGTAACGATAATACGGATTCAAGAGGTCTTTTTGAGCAAGAATGTGTTTAGAGGAATCTCAGGATTTTGAAGATAACCAAGAGTGTGATTTATCTCCAGATTTGTTAAGAATAGTAAAGCAAGAGGAGAAACAGATTTTTGCCCCATGAAGAAGAAATAGAAGATATAACCTTGGAAAAGGAAAGGTTGTGAAAATTGGGACACACATAGTCAAGGAGACGAGACAAGATCTTATTAAGTTATTGCGAGAGTTCAAAGATGTCTTGCGTGGTCATACCAAGATATTCCTGGGTTAAGTATGATATTGTGTACATCGCCTTCCCATCAGAGAAGAATGCAAGCCCGTTCAGCAAAGCTACGAAGGATGAGGCCTGATATAGTATTGAAAATAAAAGAAGAAGTCCAGAACAGTTTGATGCTGGTTTTTCTACAAGTGGTCAAGTACTCATAATGGGTTTTCAACATTGTTCCAATCCCTAAAAAAAGACGGAAAAGTTCGAATGTGCGTAGATTATAAGGATCTAAACAAGCTAACCCAAAGGACAATTTCTCTTTGCCGCATATTGACACTTTAGTAGATAATACGGCAGGATTTTCTTTGTGTTCCTTCATGGATGGATTTCAGGATACAATCAGATTAAGATGCACCCTGAGGATATGGAGAAAACTACCTTCATAACACTGTGAGGTACCTTTTGCTATAAAGTAATGCCTTTCGGACTAAAGAATGCTGGGGCAACGTATCAAAGAGCCATGGTAACCTTGTTCCACGACATGATGCACAAGGAGATTGAGGTATATGTTGATGATATGATGCCAATCTCGAACAGAAAAGAACACGTTAAAGTCTTGAAGAAGTTATTTTTGAGATTGAGGAAATTTCAATTGAAACTCAATCCGGCAAAGTGTACTTTCGAAGCTCGATCAGGAAAGTTACTGGGATTTGTGTCAGTGAGAAAGGAATCAAAGTTGACTCAAGCAAGGTCAAAGCGATATAAGAATTACTCCACCGCGCACTCAGAAAGAAATCCGAGGTTTTCTTGGAAGACTGAATTACATTGCTCGATTTATTTCACAATTAACTGAAAAATGTAACCCTATATTTCGTCTTCTCAAGAAACACAACCCGGGTGTATGGGATGATGAATGTCAGAGAGCTTTTGACAAAGTTAAAATGTATCTGTCAAATGCACCAATACTACTCCGCCTAATCCAGATAAACCATTGATACTGTATTTTTCAGTATTCAATAACTCCATGGGATGTGTGCTAGGACAACATGATGAACAGGAAGAAAAGAAAAGGCGATATACTAACTTAGCAAAAAGTTTACTGATTGTGAAATGAGGTATTCGGCAATCGAGAAATTGTGTTGCGCTTTGATTTGGACAACTCGGAGATTGAGACAATATATGCTATATCATACAACTTGGTTGATTTCCAAGCTTGATCCGTTAAAATACATGATGAAGTCCACTGCTTGAATGAAAGAATGGCTAGGTGGTAGATTTTGCTATCTGAATTCGATACAGTCTATGTGACCCAAAAGGCTATAAAAGGAAGTGCAGTAGCAGACTTTTGGCTAGCAGAGCTTGGAGGATTATGAACCTTTGAGTTTTGATTTCCAAAATGAAGGATTGATGTATGTGGCAAATACTAAAGATTGTCGATGGAAGCTGAATTTTGATGGAGCATCGAATGCTATCGGAAATGGAATTGGGGCAGTCTTGGTATCCCCTGGTGGTGATTATTATCCATTCACATGCAAATTGGATTTTGACTACAAATAACATGGCAGAATATGAAGCATGCATCATGGAACTTCGAGTAGCCATAGAACACAAGATTAGAGTGCTAGAAGTATATGGAGATTCAGCCCTAGTAATCTACCAACTTAACGGAGAGTGGGAGACAAGAGATCCCAAACTAATTGATTACTGAAAAGTAGTTCTGGGATTGATTGAGGAGTTCGACGACATTACCTTCAATTATCTTCCACGCGATGAAAATCAGATGGCGGATGCTCTAGCAACTCTGGCTTCTATGGTCAAAGCGAATAGACAGAGGATACGAAACCTATTCAAATGAGCATCTTCGAGGTTCCAGCTCATTGTTATGACATAGAAGAATAAGAGAGATGACCACCCTTGGTATCAGAATGTATTGCGATATGTGAAAAATCATGAGTACCCGGATAATGCCACTGAAAATGAGGAAAAGACTTTAAGAAGAACGGCCTCTGACTATATCTTAGGGGATCTTGTACAAAAAGAGAAAAGATCAAGTACTATTAAGATGTGTGGATGCTGTTGAAGCCAAACAAATCCTCGAAGAAGTTCATGAGGGTGTTTGTGGAACACATGCAAATGGATTCAAATGGCCAGACAGATAATGAGATTTGGATATTACTGGTCCACCATGGAAGGTGACTGTATCAGTAATGCTAAGAGATGTCATAAATGTCAGATTTACGGAGATAAGATTCATGTGCCTCCGTCACCCTTGCATGTTATGACCTCTCCATGGCCCTTGTCCATGTGGGGCATGGACGTTATTGGACCAATCTCACCGAAAGCATCGAATGGACATCGGTTTATCTTGTAGTAATTGACTACTTCACAAAATGGGTAGAAGCTGCTTCATACGCTAACGTTACTAAATCAGCAGTTAGCCGATTCCTGAAGAAGATTATTTGTCGATATGGGAATGCTTGAGAGGATCATATCAGATAACGCGTTGAATTTGAACAATAGCTCGATAGCAGAAATTTGTAGCCAGTTCGGGATCAAACACCATAACTCTTCCCCGTACCGTCCGAAAATGAATGGGGCAGTGGAAGCGGCTAACAAAACATCAAGAAGATAGTAGGGAAAATGACTGAGACTTACAAAGATTGGCATGAGAAACTACCGTTTGCACTCTATGCTTATCGGACGTCTGTCAGAACCTCTACTGGGGCAACACCTTATTCATTGGTTTATGGGATGGAGGCCGTCCTGCCCATTGAAGTTGAAATCCCTCTTCGCGTGCTTTTAGAAATAAAGTTGGATGAGGCTGAATGGATTCGGGTTGGTATGATCAGTTGAACTTGATTGAAGAAAAGAGACTAATGGCTATTCGTCATGGTCAGATGTACCAGAAACGAATGATACGAGCCTAACAAGAAAGTTCGCCCAAGAGAGTATCATGAGGGGGACCTCGTGCTGAAACAGATCCTTCCAATACAAAAGGATTTTAGAGGAAAATGGATGTCAAATTGGGAAGGACCATATGTAGTGAAGAAAGCTTTCTCTGGAGGAGCATTGATCTTGATCGAGATGGATGGGAAAACTTTACCCAATCCTGTGAACTCGGATTCAGTAAAGAAATACTTTGCTTGAAAAAGAGAAGAAGCCAAAGTGAAAACCCGCAAAGGGCGCTTTGAGTTTCTAAAAAAAAAGTGGAGAGGCCAAGGCGAAAACCCGCAAAGGGCGCCTTGAGACCAAATGGGTTTTTGAGTTGAAAACCCGAAAAGGGCGACTCAAATTTTGAATGGACGGCAGTCATCTTGCTACACTTAAAGTAACAAAGAAAGGAAGAATGTCGCATATTGGGGCATCAACAAAATACTTTGGGATCTTCTAGACACATGATGAACTCAAGGCAATCTTCATAAAGTTCGTATATGGAAGCTTAATCTGTGATATCTAGGGCATCTGATTTTTTTTTGTCTTATTCATTGCATTATCTTTGGATTCTTTTTCTTCTCAAAGATATGTTTCCAGTTAATTTTTTTTTTGTATTCTTCACAAATTTATTCAAATTTTAATTCTTCTTTTGAGATCAATTTATTTGTTACCCATTATTCATAAATATGTTACATTGAAATAGTGATTGACGAACTAATAATTTCACAAAAGGGAAGTTTTACATATTACTTTGGAATTACTAAATAAGACAAGGAACCAAAATAGGACACTTGTTTAGAATTTTCATGTGCATATTCTGGATAGAGAATATTTCTTTGAATTCTTTGTCCAATTGATAAGTGGACGTGATATCATCAGATCATAACATTTGGGGGTGATGTGATAAGGAAACCCTGAATTGTGGGGGAATGGGGTTGAATTTGAAATAAACCCTATGCCCTATATTTGCAGATAGGTCGGATTGAAAGAGTTTTTGATTCTCATTGTGGTAAAGATTGCACAAGCCTCGCATTTTCAGGATTCAAACAGAGTTGACTTGGAAAGTACACGGGGACAAGACTTGTTAAGCAAAACATGATTGATAAACAAAAATAAAGAATAAATGAATGATAACACATAGAGTAGGAATCATGCCATAGCATTTTTGTATTATAGTATATTTCATTAGGTGCATTTGATTCATTTCGGTCATTACATTCAATCCTAATCCTTTAAAAGGAATCATTTTCATGACATGTTGCATTCATGTCACTTATAATACATGAAACCGAGTATACAGGACATGTCCTTCAGCGAACGGTGTAGCGATATCGGTGAATTTTCAGATTTGACATTCCTGAAGTTGCAGGAAGTAGATCGAAGATATCAATCTGGTGATCCCTGAGTTGCAAGGATCAGATTGAAGATAGCAGATTTGACATTCCTGAAGTTGTAGGAAGCAGATCGAAGACATCAGTCTGGTGATCCCTGAGTTTGCAGGGATCAGATTGAAGATAGCTGATTTGACATTCCTGGGATCAGATTGAAGATAGCAGGTTTGACATTCCTGAAGTTGCAGGAAGTAGATCGAAGACATCAGTCTGGTGATTCCTGAGTTTGCAAGGATCAGATTGAAGATAGCAGATTTGACATTCCTGAAGTTGCAGGAAGCAGATCGAAGACATCAGTCTGGTGATCCCTGAGTTTGCAGGGATCAGATTGAAGATAGCAGATTTGACATTCCTGAAGTTGCAGAAAGCAGATCGAATACATCAGTCTGGTGATCCCTGAGTTTGCAGGGATCAGATTGAAAATAGCAGATTTGACATTCCAGAAGTTGCAGGAAGCAGATCGAAGACATCAGTCTGGTGATCCCTGAGTTTGCAGGGATTAGATTGAAGATAGCAGATTTGACATTCCTGAAGTTGCAGGAAGCAGATCGAAGACATCAGTCTGGTGATCCCTGAGTTTGTAGGGATCAGATTGAAGATAGTAGATTTGACATTCCTGAAGTTGCAGGAAGCAGATCGAAGATCAGTCTGGTGATCCCTGAGTTTGCAGGGATCAGATTGAAGATAGCACATTTGACATTCCTGAAGTTGCAGGAAGCAGATCGAAGACATCAGTCTGGTGATCCCTGAGTTTGCAGGGATCAGATTGAAAATAGCAGATTTGACATTCATGAAGTTGCAGGAAGCAGATCGAAGACATCAGTCTGGTGATCCCTGAGTTTGCAGAGATCAGATTGAAGATAGCAGATTGACATTCCTGAAGTTGCAGGAAGCAAATCGAAGACATCAGTCTGGTGATCCCTGAGTTTGCAGGGATCAGATTGAAGATAGCAGATTTGACATTCCTGAAGTTGCAGGAAGCAGATCGAAGACATCAGTCTGGTGATCCCTGAGTTTGCAGGGATCAGATTAAAATAGAAGATCTTATCGAGATGAAGTTCCAATACCCTTGAAATGGCAGAGTTGGAAGCCATATGAAAAAGCGAGGATCAGGAAGTCGAGGCTCGGCCAAGACCTGGCAAAATTGGTCATTTTATAGTCTTTGCTCATTCTTGTTTCACAACAATGAGCAAAGAGGGGTAGCTGTAATAACCCATTTTGCCCGGGCCCGTGTGAAATGAAACAAAACCAAAAAAAAAAATAAAAGATAAAGTCCAGTTTGTTACAAACCAAAACATATTAGACCCATTATCTTAGGCCCAAATTACACCCCTTAGCCTAACCTATGGCCCAAAAATTTGTTTAGAAAAGAGAAACCCTAGGTTTCCAGTTGCGCCGCAAGGGTCAGAAACCCAATCGTCACGCCGCAAGGTATGGAGCCTCACAGCTGGAGTTCGACCGTCACACCTTCGCAGCGCCGCCAATCACGCCACGATCCGCGCTTAGCCACCATCCTCCGTCTTCAAACCTGCAAAGGAAAGAAACAAGCAACAGAAAGGAAACAAATCGCGGGCACAAATGGAAAGATATGAAAAGATATCCTTTCCTTTTCTTTTATTTTGTTTTTGGGTATAAAACCCCTTGTAAAAAAACCTGTAAGGAAAGGATTTTTTTTTTAAAAAAAAGGCATACACAAATACTGTCAAACACACGAACACACAGAGAGCACAAATTTGTACCAAAACAGTGGGCACAAATTTGTACCAAAATAGTGGGCACAAATACTTCAGAGAGATCAGAAAATAAAGTATTTCGATTTTCTCAGAGGTGATTTCTTATTCTGTTTATCTTTTTCGTTTTTTTCATATTATTTTATATATATATATATATATATATATATATATACTTGCACAGATATAACCCCTTTTTGAAAAGAAAAAAACATAAGGGAAGGAAAGTTACCGTGCGAAAATGAGGGCGAACGAAGGTTTTTGGACTTCCGGCCATCGGCCACGAAGGCGCGTACGGCGCATGGCCCCCGGAACCTGCGATCGGAACTGGCGAAGGGCGAGGCCCTTTTAGAGGGTCTTCAAAGTTTTTTTTTAAAAAACCCTAAACTAAATGATTTTTAAAAAACAAAACTAATATTTAAAAAGAAAGTGAACGACGTCGTTTCGTCAGGGTAGGTATGCGCGTCGACCCGCAAACCCGATCAGGATCCGCGTGTTCATTTAAAAGGGGAAATTGCAATTTTAGTCCTTCTATTATTTTGTTAATTTTAATTTCATCCAAATCAATGTTTTATTTTTTTAATTGACCTTAGAAATCTGTTTAAATTTCACTTTAATCTTTTTATAATTATTAGTATTTGATTATTAATTAATATTATAAAATACATAATTATTGTTACTATTCATTTAAACATATTATTTTAATATCTATATGTGTTAATTATTACATTTTATAATATAATACTATATTTTATCATGTTTTGTTTAAAATTTATTTTGTATATATATGTATTTATTTAAAACTATTTTTGTCAGTTATTAATTATTTGTGTTATATGTATTAAGTTGCTAAATTATATAAATACGTTTTGTTATATAAATAATTTCTTGTTTTTTGGTTTTACATGTATTTTTATTTATTTGTTTAAATGTTTAGATACATCATTCCCTTTTTGTTTGATTATGAAAGTTGCACTAACTGCTATTATTTTATATTGCATGTGTATTTATTTTAATAACTTAATATGATGTTTTATTTATTTATTTATGTTATGTTGGTCTTTATTTATCGTTAATATAATTCATAGAATTGCAATTGATATGTATGTTACATTACTCATGCCATTTTTTATGAAAATACCTTTTTAAATTAAAAAACCTTTTTTTTAAATATTTTTTTTGTGATATGTGATATTTGGGAATTTACGAAAAGAATCGTGCCCTAACTTATTGGATTGTGATTTTCTCGTAAAGTTCAAAGTATTAGGTATCCCTCCACTTTCAAAATTCAAGTTTACTAATTTCAAAATAAAAAAACTTATTTTTGAGAATTCAAAACATTGTATCCTAACTTATTGAGTGTGATGTTTGTCTCTCAAGGTAAGAATTTTCCTAAATAAAGATGCACCTAGCTTCAAAGTTATGAGATGCTGTATCCTAACTTATTGTGTATGGTTTTCTTATTTCTTTGAAATAGGTAAGTCTTGTTTTTTTTTTTTTTTTTTTTTGCTAATAAGGGATCTTATTTTTAAACTTTTTAAATTTCAAACATTCAGACATGATTTATCGATTAGGTACCAATTTTTGGGCGTTACGAGGGTGTTAACCCTTCCTCGTACGTAACCGGCTCCCGAACTCGTTTTCTTGTTTTTTCGTAGACCAAAATCAAATGTTTTAAAATAAAACGTTTACAAGGTGATCCAATCACACCTAAGTAAAAGGGATCGGTGGCGACTCCATTTTCGTTTTAAAGTCGATCCTCATTTTCTAAACCGATTTTAAAATGGTTTCGACAGTAACAAAAGGATCAAAGTTGCGTGAGGTGATTCGCACATTGATAACATCTTGGTTGAGCTCGCATCTTTGCTGAGCTCGCATGTTTGGTGAGCTCATAGTTGTGTTTGAGCTCACAACTTTGAATGAGCTCACAAGTTTGGATGGGCTCGCAACTTTGCGACCTGAATTCGCCATTGAATGAATGGCTATTTCGTAACAAAAGGATCAAAGTTACACTTATCAAAACCTTATATTTTACCTTTAAGCCTTAGATTTGCTTTTCTTGAAGGCCAGGTTCATTAGATTTGCTTGGTAATGAACGCTTTGAATTCATATTTTAGAAGGAGATTTTTGTGGATATATACTTCAATTTAAAATGGCATTTTATCCCCAAATGTTACTTGGGGAAGTTGCCTTATTTTGCCTATAAATAGGCAGTGCCGATGCACATTGGATATGTCTTTTGGGAGTGTATTTACTTGAGCTACTACCATCTTCATTGCTTGTATTTGCTTTGTTTATTTCACTCTTTATATAGGCTTTCTTAGTGAGATGATTATTATTGTGAGTGAGTAATTGTAATTATTGGGCATATTTGTTAGGGTTACAATTGCTTCTTGTTGTAACTATTGGGCCTATTTGTTGGGGTTACAATTGCTTGTTATTATAGCGGTAGATTGAATTTTAACCAATAAATTTTTGGATTTATTATTGAATAAATCATTCACTGATAAGACTATGTAGATTAAGATTTTTATCCGAGCTGTGTTAAAAAATTCATGTGTGAATCTCTCTTTAAAAACTGTTGTTAAGCTATCTTATTCCAAACTATGTTAGAACATTAGTTGACACATCGAATTTGGATAGGGAGCAAACTGACTTCTTTTTCAACTCCTCCTTGATGGTGGATCTGTTGGTTGTAGGTATGACGGCCTGCCATTGTTGGCTTCTTCGATCACTCTCCTTCCTCCCTTGTTGCATGCCGTAGCCACCAAAAGTTGTGGTGGCTAGGGTTTGATTCTTTGGGATTGAGTTGGACCTTGATTGCCCAAGTACTCATTGTTTGAATTTTTTTGGACTTTTGAGCCTCCTTATTCAGTTGCTAAAAATATTGCCAATTAGTCCACTTTAATTTCTTGAATTTTATAATCATATTTGTAAAATATATTTCATAGGTCAAAGATGGTGTTCTATACCAAACTATAGTATAAGAGATTTAGAATCTTCTCTAGAACCACGACATTCTCTCAACTCTACGGTCTTTAATGGTACATCATTTGTATTCATGAACCAGTCCATATATATTGATTTTCAGAGTTTGAGGTTTTGGCTCCTTTATCCCATAATTTACCTAAAGCAATGCTCTGAAATTATTTTGCTTGCATGGCTGTTTATTGATGACCTGGTATTGGCTTTTGTGGATGGTGTAAAATGTAAAGAAAGAGCTGCTTGTAATATTCAGAGACATGGACTATGAGTACGACACAAGAAGAATAGCATGTTTGGCATTATGTTGAATGATAGTAACGAGAAATTTATGAAATACACACAGAATCCTCAAGTCCTCTGCACAAATCTCTCAGTGACAGTTCTTGAATTATTACTGGTATCAGTTTAGTAACAATGATCTGATTTGATTTCTAGCTTTCTCAAACAAAACGACTGAGGCCTTCTTCCACAGTGGTGTATTTCACTTCAGGGTAGAGCTCAGAAGCTTCGTATCCGAATGATGGATCGATCTCGAAGTTGGTGCAGTCACCATTGACAAAGATTGAGTGACTGATGGCCAACATAATATTGATTGGGATTGGAGACTCTGCAAGAATTTGATAAAATGCATGAATAAATAACCAAAGTGTAACAAGATTCCTATGAACAAATCCAAAATAAGAGCAGGAGATTTTATCAACCTTGGATCTGTTTGAGAAGTTGGTCCTCAGGAACATATGTTTTCTCAAGGGTTTTGCCAATCAACTTCTCCCACAGGGCGATGAGCTCGTTAAATGAGTAGGTGTTCTTGGGAGGCCTGATGAATAGAGTCTTGTTCGCTGTTCTGGGGTCATCGACAGCTTTGATGGTGTAGGTTCCGATGTCAGCTTCATGGTTGAAAACAGCTGCAAATGGTGATGGCAGATGCTTTATTTAATCTCTAAAACTAAGCGGTCATCAAGTTTCTGATTAGAAATGCTTTGTTTACCTTTAGGATTTCCATCACCTAGAATAACCACCTTGTCTCTTGGGGGAGAGGTGGCTCCTGGCTGCGACAATGTAGGAAGAAAATAGCCTGCAAAGCAGTTAGCAGGCACATAAGTGTAAGGGATCCCTTCAGCCTCAACAGCACGACGGATTTGAGCCTTGATTGCGAATGTCGATTTTGCTGGCTCAACCGCATTGTTCTTGTCCACGTCCATTCCAAATTCCGATGGGAAAAATCTCTGATCAAATTCCGTTAGAATAGAGTGAGAAAAAGGTAAGTTGTTGGGTCCAGGGTCATCAAAATGTGTTCTTTTTTTTTTTTTTTTGGTATAAACCACAAGTGCCCACGTCCAGGAAAGAAGTTCTCTCAATAATGTGGAGTCCAGAAGTCGAGCTTGGTTCAAATGCATGGTGTTGAATTTCATATAAAAGTAGATCTAAAACTGTTTAAGTTGTTCTACCGTACCAGGAATAGTAAATAGTAAATACTACGCATCTACAGCATCATTTACAATAACTACCAGCACATGGAGGGTCCATTCCACCAAAGTGGCCTCATACGGGTTTAATTATATCAAAGTGGTTGCAGCTAATTTGATTTACAGTGATGTAAGATACTATGTTGAAGCCAAACTTGAATATAAAACAAATTAAAGAGAGGAAACACCCACCTTGACATTCCCAGCTTCTTTAATAGCAGCAATGATCTTAACTTGATCTGCTAACTGCATTTGACCCACAACCGAAATCACCACATCAACTTGTTTTATTGCCTTGACCAAACTCTCATGGTCGTACATATCCCCCTGCATGACACAACAATAAAATTAAAGATATGTCACAGCCAGCCATGGATGTATGTGAAGAAGTAGAAGGTTACTACTTACTAACAACAAATGGACCCCTAAGTTCTTGAAGTTGTCGACAAGTTTTCCCTTAACAGGGTCGGAGACGGTGGACTCCCTTACAAAAACAAAAGTGGGATGACCCTCTTTTGCACTGGCTTCCACAATGAACTTTCCCAGGTATCCAGTTCCTCCGATGATCAAAACCTTGCTCTTTTCAGCCATTGAAGAGTTTCTTCAGCTACAGAAACGACAACCCAGATGAGAGATGTATTGGGACAAATGTATTTGCGATGCTATTTGAATTTGATGCACTATTTATGGTTGAAGTTGGAAGAGCCTTGTTAGTGGGAACTTCGTGCCTCGTGGGTCCATAGAAGCAAAATAGATAAAAAGGGCCTATGCTCCGTGAAAAACCAATGAGAAAAAGACGTAAACTACTCATGATCCATGGTCCACGTATCATTATTTAAAATAATATTTTAAAACTTTAAACTTAATTGTAAATTCATTGATAAAAAGATATTCATAACACCTAAATTTATTTTATTATAACCCTTAAAAGATGAATATCTATAACCCCTAAATTTGTTGTCTTGTAACTCCTAAATCATTTATAAGGCCTTAATGCTTTGTAACTTATTATTTTTGAAGCCCCATAAATAGAGGGTATGAATAAGCTTATTGAATGTCAATGTGAAAGCTGAATCATCATTTCATCTTTTATTTTTTTTTTTTTGTTTATTTTATATTTCTTTTAAATTTTATAACAAAACTATGTTTTTTATAATTTTATAGTTAAATTTATTTTAAAAATTGGTTGATCCTAATTCATAAAATTTCTATCCAAAACTTTGTATGAAGTAATTTACTAGATGAAATATGATAAATATTACAATTTTTCATTCAATATAAAAAGGATTTTTTTGGTCAGTTGAGTCTTAGTTCGATTGGTATGAGTATTATTGTGAAAGTAGGAGGACGTGAGTTTAAGTGCGCTGAAATACATTATCCTCCTATTTAAGGGTTAGGGAGGGATTACAAGTAATGATAAGAACCAATAATGAAATTAATATTAAAAAAGAAAAAATAAATTTTTAATATTATTTTTTAAAGATCATATTAGTTTTTATTTAATATAAAATAGTAAAGAAAAGTATTTAAATAGAAAAGTAGTTGGTGTCCAAAAAGATAGATAAAGTTGAAAATTTATTAAACACCACTTATTTTTTTAAAAAAAAAATAATTAAAGAGGCTGATTTATTTAAAAGACAGGACAGAAATTGGTTGAATTGTCACAAAAAATTCTTGGTTTGGGAGCAAATAAGAAGTTAAGCAGTCATTATAATCGTGACTGAGATGTCTCAACTACGCTGTTTTAGGTGAAGGTCAGTTGGGTGATTTCACTATATCTTAAAATAAAGAAATGGAATTAGGTAGATTCCAGAGAAAGAAAAGGTATAATTACTTATTTTACTCTTACTTTTCAAAAAAAAAAATTTAGTTTTGTATTTAATGTCAACATTTAATTACTTTTTTTAAAATTTTAAAAATTAAAATTATATAAAACAATTTTTAAAAATTAAATATCTTTAAAAAGTATAAAAATTATAAAAAAATTATTTTTTCTATAATTTAAAAAATTAATTTAATGCTAATGTATAATTTACGTGACAATTCATATATACGCTACATTAACAAAGTTAATAAATATTAATTTTTCATCTATTTTAAGAAAACATGACAAAAAGTCAGAAATTTAAAGTGTTTTTTTTTCTTTTAAAGTTAGAGAGCTAAAAAATTGATTATGCCAATAAAAATGAAATGAGAACTTGTGATTTGGTGACTATTTTACCAAACTGACCTAAAAAAGTTTAATATTTCAAAAAATGACTCAATTTAAAAAACTGTCACCAAAATGACCTGAAATAAACAGTAGAATGGGGTTTTGGGCACCCAATGGCCGACACCACCTAGCATTTATTTTTTTTAAATCGTATCATACTGGTATACAAAAATATTAGTATTTAAAAAAAATTTGGTTTTGCCCTCCTAATGGCCAACACCAAAGTGAAAAGTAAAAAAAAAAAAATTGGTGCTGGGTTGTAGATGGCCTGCACCAGGTACTTTTTTTGTGTCTTAATGGATATTTTTTTACTTTCCTACACTGATGGCCGGCACCAGACTAGTAAAAAAAAATTTTTTTGGATGCTGGCCATGTAGTGGCCGGCACCAAAGATGTAAAAAAAAAAAAAAAAATTTCTGTCATACTGTATACAAAAATATTAGTATTTTAAAAAAAATTGGTTTTGGCCTCCTAATGGCCGACACCAGAGTGAAAAAAAAATTTACCCTGGTGCCGGCCATTGGGTTCCCAAAGTCATAAAAATTATTTTTTTTAAGCCTAACACAATCTTTTTTTTTTTTATCTTAAGCCTAACACAATCATCAGGCAATCATAAGGTCAAAATATTAGGTGGTGTCGGCCATTGGGTGCTCAAAACCTAATTTTACTATTCATTTCAGGTCATTTTAGAGATTGTTTTTAAACTTGAATTATTTTTATAAATATCAAATTTTTTTAAGTTAATTTCGTAAAATAGCTTGATTTGGCATTGTAGGCAATGTCTGAACGTGGTCAAGATACCGTTCCAATACATTTTACCTAGTCCAAGACAGGACATTGTAGGCACTGTCTGAACCTGGCCAAGATACCGTTCCAATACATATTGAGAAAAGAAAAAGAACAAATGGCAGTTTGTCCATTTCAACAAGCAGCAATAAAGAAACTACCTAATATCAAAACTATTCAACCCCTTGTATGTCAAATTGTTGAATTTGTAAGATAATATTTATTTGTTTTTTCAACTTTATAAAACAATTCTGTTTAATTTTTTTATTTCTTAAATTTATATTATTTATCAAATTACCTCAAATTAGATTAAAAGAAGTAAGGTTTATTAATTTTATTAACGTGTTATACATGTAGATTCCATGTCAATAATTACTTAATTTTTTAAAATTTAAAAAATTATTTAATTACTAATGTAACATACATGTGGATTGAGGTGTTAACAAAGTTAACCAACATTAATTTTTTCATCTATTTGAAATGATTTAACAAAGAATATAATTTTAATAGCTAAAAAGGTAAAATTAAATAAACGTCGGGTCAAAAATTTAAATTTGATTTTCAACATGAAAAAAATGGGTTTGAAAATCCAATTCGATTTCAATTTAAATTAAACTTTGAATTTAAAATTTCATTTTAAGACATGAAAGTTCTAAAATCTAAGATTAATTGAAAAAACAAAGGTTTTCTTTTTTCTCTTCTCAATATCACTATCACTTTTACTTCAATAGTTTTTTTTTTTTTTTCTGAAAGAAATACAAATCAAAAGATAATCATTAAGTGTAATACATCGGATTGGATCCTCTATCAATCTTAACTTAGTTCTTCTGTCACAGGTTATCTTAACAATTTTATTTGCAATTTTATTTTCTTCTCGATAAATATACTCAATCCTCCATTGACGCAAGAACTTTAATAAAAAATGAATTCTTCTTACCAAGGCGGAATTAGAGTTCTCTCAATCCTCATCTTGATTATATTGATTGCTTCAAAATTATTTATCTGAATTAATACTCTTTCAAGTCTCCAATCAAGTGTGAGTTTCAACTCCTCAAGAATGCCCCCAAGCACAAAATCTAGGACAGCACAATTACAAGATAGACTCTGAAAAACATAGAAATTCCGATACCTCCAAATGGACCATATTAAAATCCCAAAAAAGCAATAGATTTCACTTTAACTGCAATAGTTGACTAATAAATTAAGCAACACTATATATTATTAGAATTGTTAGTTATTTAAATTTAAATCTTAAATTATCAGTTTTTTACGCTTGAGATTAATTTAATGAATATATTATTGTTATATATTATTGCTAAATATAAATAATTTTTAAAACTTAAATTTAGTTTAAATTCAAATCTAAAATTAATATTTTCAAACAATTATTTTGATTAATTCAAACTTGAAAATCATAAATTTACGAGTTATATATGTCAAATTTAAAATTTTGAAACCTAAATTTTAGTTCCCATACTGCATATTTTTAAAATATGTGAAATTTCAAATCCAAATCTTTTGTTTGGATATCCAATAAAAAAATTGATTTGGATTTTAGCATATTCCAACTCAATTCCATAAGAGATAATTTTTGAATTTTAAAATTCATTTTAAAATTCAATCCAATGTTAATAAATAATAAAAAAATAATGATTTTTCTCTCTCTCTTAATTCACTGTAGATTCGAAACAATATATTAAGTATCATACCAATAGGCATACCATATTTATAATCTAATTTTTAATATCTTAACAAATATATCTCAATTACATGCATATAAATATATTTATATGCAAATATAAATTTTAAAATTAGTAATTATACTCAATAATTTAATTAAATAATTACAGTTTAATTTTAAATGTAATTACAAAAACTAAAATGTTTAAGATAAAAAAGAAATAAAACTTAAGTTTAAAATAACAAAATGTTGTACCAACCAGTATAGACTGAAACGAGCCAAAATACATCAGAATGGTCGAAAAGTACCGAAATCTTAACCATAACGAAACCTACACTACTTGATACCAATTGAGAAACGAAATGATATTTACCAACTGATATAACTTGAACCAGTATGGTACCAACTACCAGGGGCGAAGCTAGAACAATTTTTTAGGGTGGCCAGATGAAATTTTAATTATTTATAGTTTATATATTTATAATTTGTAAAGGATTAAATAGAATTTTTATAATTTTAGGGAGGCCAAAGTACAATTTTACTTTTACTAATTTAAAATTTTTAAAAAAATTTAAGGGTCTAAATAGCAATTTTACATTTTAGGAGGGGCCAAGCCCATGCCAGCCCCCCTTGGCTTCGCCCCTGCCAACTACCATGGTTCAAAACACACAAATCTTTCTATCCTTTATTCTCATTTGTTTCACCCAACACCATCCCTTCACTACCGCATTTTTTACCCAAATAATATAAAAAATAATTAATTGCTAAAAAGATATAGAAAACAGAATAATTACGAAAATAGGCATTTGCTACAGTGTTCTGATGATGTCGCCTGGCATATTGGCGGCACCAGACTAAAATATGATGATCTAAAAACTTTAAGGGCCTTATATGTAAATTTTCCTTTTTAATTGGCAGATGAAAAAAATGCTTCAAGGGTGCCGCCACACAATATGGACGGACCAAATTTTAAAAGGGTAAATTGCACCCTAAACCCCTTATTTATTATTATTTTTTATTCTCCTTTAACACCAAAAATAAATTGACCTCTTATCAATTAATCTAAAATGTTTTTCTACCAAAAAGTATTTTTGTAAGTAAGCCAATTCTAACTCGAAATAAATTTTATTTATTTTTCAAAAAATATTTTTATTGTTCAAATTATGTTTGTCATAACAGTTAATGGTATTTATAGTAGTTTTCTTTTGCTCTCATTATATTTGGAAACTATAAATTTAACTAATAATTATAATTTATACATAATAAGATTTTTCTAAAGCTTTTATAATTATAATTTTATATCGTGTCTGTAAATCAAATTGATAATAAAATTACAAATATTTTTTAAAAAAATAAATAAAATTTATTTCCAGTTGGAATCGACTTACTTACAAAAATACTTTTTGGTAGAAAACTTTTTAGACTAATTGATAAGAGGTCAATCTATTTTTAGTGTTAAAAGAGGATAACAAATAATAATAAATAAGGGGGTTTAGGGTGCAATTTATCCTTTTAAAGTTTGGTGCCGCCATATTGTCAAGCAGCACCCTTTGAAGTGTTTTTTCGACACCTAATTAAAATGGGCAATTTGCATATAAGGTCCTTGGATTTTTTAGATCATCACATTTTAGTCTGTTGCTGCCAATATGCCAGGCGGCATAGTCAAAACACTGTTGCAAATGTCTATTTTTGTAATTATTCTATTTTCTATACCTTTTTCATAATTAATTAATTTTTAAAATATTAATTGGGTAAAAAACCCCAAAATTTTGTACCAATCAGTATGGACTGATACAAATCGATATTGACTGAAATGAACCAAAATACATCAGAATAGTCGAAACATACCAAAATATTAACCATAATGAAACCTATACTACTTGATACCAATTGATGTAACATCCTAGATTAGGGGTTATGCGTTCGTGCGTAATTCATGAGATAGTGGGCTCAATGGGTATGTTGGAAGTGTTCTGAGGAGTTTAGGAACCCTAAGGTGTAAGGAAATGTATGGAAATGTGTGGCAATGTAAGGAAATGCTTTGGAAATGTTAAGTTTGAAAGAGGAAAGTGAACATTTTGGAAACTTGAGCATTTTTGGAAACCTGAACATTTTTGGAAATGATCCAAAAATGGAAAGTAAACATTTCTGGAAACTTGGAAATGTAAGAAAAATGGCAAGTTACAGAGCCGATCGAAAATTTTAGGAAACTTAGAAATGATGCCGAAATGTCGAATTTTAAAGTTCAAAATAGGAAATAAGGGCTAAAGGGCCTTAAAAGAAAAAGTTGGAGAAGTTTGACATACAATCAGGCTTGGAAAAGTGGCCTGAAGGTGTCACTTAGGGCCTATGGAAATGGCGCCATGTGCAAGAACTGTTGGGCCTAAGTTCGAGTCACTTGGGAAGCAAATAATGAAGTTTTATTTTTGCTTCCAAGGCTAAGGGATGGACAGCACAAGCCTTCTAGAAATAGAGGTGTTTTATTTCCATAAATATTTGATTAATTAGGGGATAAATAAAGGAGTTTTATTCACATAAATATGTGAATAATAAGAGATAAATAAAGGAGTTTTATTCACATAAATATGTGAATAATAAGAGATAAATAAAGGATTTTTAAATTGGATTATTTTGAAGAGATAAATGTTGGATTAAACTCTTTTGTTTATGATAATTAAAGGATAAAGCTATCAAAATAGAAGAGTGGTGGCCAAGTAAAGGACTCTAGCTAGTAATTTTGGCTATAAAAGGAAGAGTAAGGCTATTCTTCATTTATTCTTTTCTCTTCAAGAAAACCTCTGTCGAAATTCTCTAAAGTTTCTCCTCTTCTCTCTGCCGAATTTTCTCTGCCATTATTCTCTTTTTCTCTTTTCTTTTCTTCTTCTATTACAAACACAATCAAAAGCCGAAAATACCAATAGCCCTAGTCGATTTCTCACTAAGCCTCAAGAGCCGAAATTGTTATCCATATCAAAGCCATAGTCGAATACTGCTAAGGGTTCAAGCAAGAATTCCATCAAATTCTTCAGTAAGGGTAAGATTAGGTTAGATTCTCATTCTATTTCTTTTAAGGCTATCAAAATTAAGATTCTAATACCCTTAATATCTGTTGCCGAAGAGATCTTTCGGGATTTACTAAGTGTCGACTACAAGGAAGGAGAAGTTCTTTTCCCGAAGGTACACCATAAGCCGCGTGTTCCCTAGTTATTCGGTGAATTTCGGGATTTAAGAATCTAAGGTAAGTCATATTTAACATACGGCTAAGGGTTATTTGTTGTGAATAAATGTTAGAAATTGATCTAACATGTAGTTATAGGGATTTCGACAGAGGGATACAAGGATTTTGGGATTTGAGAATTTCAAGGAATTTGAGATCTAAGGCAGTAGATCAGATTTCGGGATTTCAAGGAATTCGTTAAGCAAATCAGGTGTGTACCCTACCCTAAGTTTTGATAGGTTCATGGCTATGTTTAAATTAAATGTATTATTAAGAATGTGTGTACTCACACTAACTTTCAATATATTATGGCAATAATTATTTTAATGTATGAATGTGCATAAGAATGAGAATGTGGCTAAGTACCACAAATGTGGTAAAAGTACCCAGGTACGTTTCCTACTTCTGATAGGATTATGAATATGATATATTTGAACATGTGAACAGTAACATGAATGAAATTTAAGTATGCTGAATATGTTATAAAAATAATTTGGGGCATTCGGGATATATGTGAAGGGAGAATTGAAGGTGATGACTACGGTCTCACCAACGAAATATGTTGACTACGGTCACATTGCGGAATTTTGGTAACTTCGGTTACAATATTTGACTATAGTGTCTAATGACACAACGTATAAATTTGACTATAGTGTCTAATGACACAACGTATATAGGCGATGAGCACGTCGACTGCAGCGACTGCCTTCGATGGTGTGTAGCGGATGGAGGGTTGACTTAGTAGTCCCCACGATGTGACTGGCAGGTACGGGTGGTGTGTAGCGGATGGACAATTAGGTTTGGGTTTGGGAATGCATCATTAATTGTATTCTATGAATTGAATGTGTATCATTTGTATGCCTGATTCTATTATGACTTAGTGTTGTGTACACATTGAGTCTGTTGACTCACCCCGTTGGGGAATATTTTTCAGGTGATGAGCAGTAATGGACAGGGTCGGCAGGAGCTTAAAGGTGGCCATGCATAGCAAGAAATTTATGATTTGGACTTTCAATTTATTTTAAGTATTTTAAGTTTTACTTTGGGATCATTGATATAATAAGGCCATGGTGGTTTACTTTATTTTTTTTTTTTTATGTTTATGGATTTTTATCAATTAAAGTTTAAGTAAATTCCTTTTAAAATT
Source organism: Gossypium australe (assembly GCA_005393395.2). Classification (NCBI taxonomy): domain Eukaryota; kingdom Viridiplantae; phylum Streptophyta; class Magnoliopsida; order Malvales; family Malvaceae; genus Gossypium; species Gossypium australe. The sequence continues at coordinate 34,868,181 of CM016614.1, forward strand.
AACTCTAAATGTTTTGTCACCTTAAATAAATGGGTTTTTAACATAAGATAAATTTGTTTTCAACTCAAGCCCAACCCAAACAAGATTTTTTTTTAAAAATCACACAAGTTTTTCCTAAGTAACAAAAGAATTTTGAACCGGTTTACTTGAGGAACATACCAAATCTGGTCAAAGCTCGTGGGCCGGGTTTGGGGTGTTTCAGTTTGGTATCAGAGCCCAGTTTCAAACCCTCGGCCTGGGGTTTAAGGCCCAAAATGTTTTCAAATCAAGCCCAAATGAGTTTTTATGAAAATATTTTTAAATAAGCAGGTTTTATGGCATGGCACCTAAGTCTCCGACCCGAAGTCCACCAGGTAAGTACCCCTATCTCTTGTGTGAATTATTGTATGAATTGTAGAAGGGTAGAAATGGAATGGAATGTAGAGTAGCATGATAAGCATGTGAACCTTAGGACTAGTATACCCCAACAAATTACATAAGACTTAATTGTTTAATTAAACAAACCTGTCTCTAAGTCGCCGAGTTAGGGTGTGGCAACCATTGTGCGCATGTCTAGGATTGGTATTCAGTGGGAGCTTGGTATTTAAGCAGTCCGCGTGACTTACCTCCTCTCCACTCGAATCCTACCTGGTGCGTAGCTTCGGTTCACCTTAACTAATAGGACTTATTCATGGGCTAAACCCTAACTAAAACCCAAAAAGGAACTAGCCGTATTTTCAAAAAAAAAAACCCTAGTTTTAAAACTCTTAAAATTTCTTTTTAATTTGTGAGAACTATTGTTTTACAACATTTTTCCGAAAAAAATTTTCCGATTTGTAGAATTACTAAAATACCCCTAGTGGTAAAATTACCAAAATGCCCTTGGTTTATAAAATGTCAAACTACTCAACAGTTTTATCAAAGTTTCACTACTTTATGAATGTTCAAAAACCCTAATTTGCAAATTGTCAAAAATACTTTGATTTTGGAAAAAATTACAAAATTGCCCCTAATTTACAAAATTACCAAAATGACCCTGATTTTCAAAATTTTTGCAACGTCACCGTTTTGGAAAAATAAAATTCTCAAAAAGAACCCTTAAAGTTTTGAAAATTTGGAAATACCCCTGAATTATTAAGCTTTACAAATTTACCCTGGTTTATTACCAAAATATTCCCTAGATTCAAAATTACCGAAATACCCTCGGACTTCAAAATTTTCCAAAATACCCCGGGAATTTGAAATTACCAAAATACTTTTTGCCAAAATCACCAAGGAACTTTTTCTTTTGAAAAATTACGAAAATACCCCTGTAGGACAAAATTACGAAAATACCCCTGGGTAGTGGAAAAACAACAACAATGAAAACTACAACATTTCTCTGAATGAACGAAAGTTCATAATTGGTTGATGAATGTGAACGTGACTTTCTGAATAGTGAACTTGAGCTGAGAACTTTGTTTGATCGAAAGAACCACTTTTAAACATCTCTTTATGTCATAAAATTGTTCGCGGTTAATAAGTGGAACAAAAAAAAAAATTCTGATGCATAAAACTTTGTAATCAGATTAAATCGCAACATTAGAAATAAGTTCTAGGGGACGTGAACTTAGAGATTGTGCCTAGAAAGTATGATGGTTCTATTAAGATCAGAGTGCGCAGCGTAAGCATAGTGCGGTGAGAAGGATTGTACGACTGTTAATAAGTAATTTCGAGGACGAAATTATTTTTAAGGAGGGTAGAACTGTAACATCCTAGATTAGGGGTTATGCGTTCGTGCGTAATTCATGAGATAGTGGGTTCAATGGGTATGTTGGAAGTGTTCTGAGGAGTTTAGGAACCCTAAGGTGTAAGGAAATGTATGGAAATGTGTGGCAATGTAAGGAAATGCTTTGGAAATGTTAAGTTTGAAAGAGGAAAGTGAACATTTTGGAAACTTGAGCATTTTTGGAAACCTGAACATTTTTGGAAATGATCCAAAAATGGAAAGTAAACATTTCTGGAAACTTGGAAATGTAAGAAAAATGGCAAGTTACAGAGCCGATCGAAAATTTTAGGAAACTTAGAAATGATGCCGAAATGTCGAATTTTAAAGTTCAAAATAGGAAATAAGGGCTAAAGGGCCTTAAAAGAAAAAGTTGGAGAAGTTTGACATACAATCAGGCTTGGAAAAGTGGCCTGAAGGTGTCACTTAGGGCCTATGGAAATGGCGCCATGTGCAAGAACTGTTGGGCCTAAGTTCGAGTCACTTGGGAAGCAAATAATGAAGTTTTATTTTTGCTTCCAAGGCTAAGGGATGGACAGCACAAGCCTTCTAGAAATAGAGGTGTTTTATTTCCATAAATATTTGATTAATTAGGGGATAAATAAAGGAGTTTTATTCACATAAATATGTGAATAATAAGAGATAAATAAAGGAGTTTTATTCACATAAATATGTGAATAATAAGAGATAAATAAAGGATTTTTAAATTGGATTATTTTGAAGAGATAAATGTTGGATTAAACTCTTTTGTTTATGATAATTAAAGGATAAAGCTATCAAAATAGAAGAGTGGTGGCCAAGTAAAGGACTCTAGCTAGTAATTTTGGCTATAAAAGGAAGAGTAAGGCTATTCTTCATTCATTCTTTTCTCTTCAAGAAAACCTCTGTCGAAATTCTCTAAAGTTTCTCCTCTTCTCTCTTCCGAATTTTCTCTGCCATTATTCTCTTTTTCTCTTTTCTTTTCTTCTTCTATTACAAACACAATCAAAAGCCGAAAATACCAATAGCCCTAGTCGATTTCTCACTAAGCCTCAAGAGCTGAAATTGTTATCCATATCAAAGCCATAGTCGAATACTGCTAAGGGTTCAAGCAAGAATTCCATCAAATTCTTCAGTAAGGGTAAGATTAGGTTAGATTCTCATTCTATTTCTTTTAAGGCTATCAAAATTAAGATTCTAATACCCTTAATATCTGTTGCCGAAGAGATCTTTCGGGCTTTACTAAGTGTCGACTACAAGGAAGGAGAAGTTCTTTTCCCGAAGGTACACCATAAGCCGCGTGTTCCCTAGTTATTCGGTGAATTTCGGGATTTAAGAATCTAAGGTAAGTCATATTTAACATACGGCTAAGGGTTATTTGTTGTGAATAAATGTTAGAAATTGATCTAACATGTAGTTATAGGGATTTCGACAGAGGGATACAAGGATTTTGGGATTTGAGAATTTCAAGGAATTTGAGATCTAAGGCAGTAGATCAGATTTCGGGATTTCAAGGAATTCGTTAAGCAAATCAGGTGTGTACCCTACCCTAAGTTTTGATAGGTTCATGGCTATGTTTAAATTAAATGTATTATTAAGAATGTGTGTACTCACACTAACTTTCAATATATTATGGCAATAATTATTTTAATGTATGAATGTGCATAAGAATGAGAATGTGGCTAAGTACCACAAATGTGGTAAAAGTACCCAGGTACGTTTCCTACTTCTGATAGGATTATGAATATGATATATTTGAACATGTGAATAGTAACATGAATGAAATTTAAGTATGCTGAATATGTTATAAAAATAATTTGGGGCATTCGGGATATATGTGAAGGGAGAATTGAAGGTGATGACTACGGTCTCACCAACGAAATATGTTGACTACGGTCACATTGCGGAATTTTGGTAACTTCGGTTACAATATTTGACTATAGTGTCTAATGACACAACGTATAAATTTGACTATAGTGTCTAATGACACAACGTATATGGGCGATGAGCACGTCGACTGCAGCGACTGCCTTCGATGGTGTGTAGCGGATGGAGGGTTGACTTAGTAGTCCCCACGGTGTGACTGGCAGGTACGGGTGGTGTGTAGCGGATGGACAATTAGGTTTGGGTTTGGGAATGCATCATTAATTGTATTCTATGAATTGAATGTGTATCATTTGTATGCCTGATTCTATTATGACTTAGTGTTGTGTACACATTGAGTCTGTTGACTCACCCCGTTGGGGAATATTTTTCAGGTGATGAGCAGTAATGGACAGGGTCGGCGGGAGCTTAAAGGTGGCCATGCATAGCAAGAAATTTATGATTTGGACTTTCAATTTATTTTAAGTATTTTAAGTTTTACTTTATTTTTTTTTTTATGTTTATGGATTTTTATCAATTAAAGTTTAAGTAAATTCCTTTTAAAATTAACTCTAAATGTTTTGTCACCTTAAATAAATGGGTTTTTAACATAAGATAAATTTGTTTTCAACTCAAGCCCAACCCAAACAAGATTTTTTTTTAAAAATCACACAAGTTTTTCCTAAGTAACAAAAGAATTTTGAACCGGTTTACTTGAGGAACATACCAAATCTGGTCAAAACTCGTGGGCCGGGTTTGGGGTGTTTCAATTGAGAAACAAAATGATATTTACCGACTGATATAACTTGTACCAATATGGTACCAACTACCATGATTCAAAGTGCAGAAATCTTTCTATCCTCTATTCTCATTTGCTTCACCCAATATCACCCCTTCACTACCGCTTTTATCAAACGCCTCTATCTTGAATTTGTATTAGTTTACAAAGAAAAAAAAATTGTTATGTAGTGCCTTTGTAGAATTTTTTTAAACCTCAAATAATTTTATAATAGAACATGTAAAAATCATAAATTTATTGTATTATTTGCTGGAAAAAAATATTTTTCATGATTAACTTTTTATTATTGTTTGGTATATGATATTTTTAGTATAATTGAATATTTAATACTTTAATAAAATTGTGATTATTTTTTTCCATGGTGTTCTAAAATATTACGCTCTTTTGTTATATGCAAAGAAAATGCACAAAAAAAGTTCATATATAAACAAATATTACTATAAGAAAGATGCATACAAATAATTTATTTTAAAAATGAAAATATAATATTTTGATAATATAGTTAATTTATTTATATAAATTTTTCACCCATCAAAACAATGAAAACTGAAGAGTAAAAATCATCTGACGATCTATCTTTTAAATATTTGAGATACAAATTTTTAATATTATAAAAGTCATTATTGTTATAAAATAAATAGACAGAGAGTAAATAATAAAAAAAATGGGAGAGCAAAAGAGACTGTAGTTTATTGATAAATCAGAATATTTAAAAAGCTTCTTCAAAATCTCTATTTATAGGCATAAGAAGTATAAATGAAGTAAAGATATTGTAATAGCCCAAATTTCAGTGATGTCAGAAATAGTGGTTTGAAACCACCAAATCCTACAAATAAATTCGTAGATTATATTATTTAATATTTACGAGCCAAATGTAGTTTTTTAAAGATTTTTGAAATAGTAAATTGTGTTTTATAAAGATTTATTTGGTCAAGAAATTGAGAAAAAGAGGTATCGAGATCTCGGTGTTATAAACCGAGCCATAAATATTTTTATGAATATTTACGGAGAGTCAATAATGTAGTATTAAAATTTCATTAGAAAATTTTGACGTTCGGGTGGTTAATTAAATAAAAATGACTAAATTGAAAAAGGCGTAAAAGTTGCTAGAAGGATTAAATAGTGCAATTGTCAAATGAGGAAGGACCTAAAGTGAAAATAAGCCCAAAGGAGATATTTTCGACGGCAATTGCTGAGAAAAATTAGGAAATGGGTGAAATAAGGGAAAACTTGGAAAATTGCCAAAATTAGCTAAATAAAAATGGGACCAAATTGGAATATCTAGAATTCTCTCCATTTCTCTTCATTTTCATCAGCTGAAAAACAGCCATGGAAGAGGGTTCAAGCTGGTTTTCATACTCTAGCTTCATGTAAGTTTAATTCTTTCTTTCTCCTTGAAATTTCTATGTTTTTGTACTTTTACAATTGGGTCCAACTTACTATGTCATTAGTTTTTGATTCTATGGCTAATTTTAAAGTTCCTATGGATGATTTCTGGAAGCATATGATGAATAAACATAGAATTTAAGCTTTAATTTTGATATATGAAGATTTTATCAAGTAAAATTGATGGAAATTAGTTTTGGGACCTAATTGTGAAAGAGTTTGGAATTAAGGTCTAATGCTAAAGTTCTGATTTTCAAGGGTTATGAAGTAGTTTAAAATGATAGAATAAAATATTAATTGAGAAAAATTAGCCCAATTGAGGGGTTAATTGGACAAGTACTGAATTGTATGAACTATGAAATTTGGGGCAAAATGGAAATCAACACTTTCCACTAAAACAGTTTTGGACAGCAGTAGTAGTCTAACTTTGAAAAATCACCAAAAATTTTAGAAATCGAATTAGAGGATGAATAAAATATGGAATTAAAGCTTATTGAGTCTAGTTTCTTATAAAAGAAACGGTGTAAGCAATGAAATTGTAAATCACGAGATATAATAGATTTTGTAAGACAAGGTCAGAACGATTTTGGGTTCCCCTATTCTGACTTTAGAAAATCATAAAAAATTGGATAAAAATAATTAGGGGTTTAAATTTATATGTTTAAAATCCTGAATTAGTCTATTTTCAATAGAAACAAATTAGAACATCATCCGAATCTCGTATAAGAAGATAATTAATTTTTAGTGAAGAAGGGTCAGAACTGTCAAACAACAGAACATATGTGAGTCTATTTTATGGCTAAACCAAAAATTCTAAAAATTTTATGGTAAGAAGATATGTGAGTCTATTTTTAGGGAAAATTAGCGAATCTTAATTTGGAGTTCTGTATCTCAAGATAAAAATATTTTAGTGACTATGACACGGATGGACAGCTTGAATATTCACATAAATAAATAGTGAAAAATTATAGATAATGTTACTTACAAATGTGTTATTTATACTAAGGTTGTGGTGGAGAGGAGGAGGAGGAAGAATATATGAACGACTTGTGTATAAATTGATCACATGCCTGATTATAATTGATAAATGTTTAATTAGAAATGATATAATATTTTATTTGGAATATTTATTATGAAATTATGATTATTGTTATAATACAAAAATTGAACTTGTGAGTTTATATGGCTAAATTTTAGTGATCATTTGTTAATTTTATGAACTTCATGATGTGTTATTTCATATGTATTGATGATAAAATCGTGAATAATGTAAAAGCATGAAAATTGAATAAATGATCAAATTGAGCACTTCAGTTTAGTGACAAGATAAATTAACGGAAAAGACCATGGTTGAACCATGGCAACAAGTGATAAGTGATAGCTTCGGCTACACTTATCTGATCAAGGACAAGTGAAAGTAAAAAGTGGTAGCTCCGGCTACCTGATCAAGTGAAAAGTGGTAGCTCCGGCTACCTGATCAATGAATAGTGGTAGCTTCGGCTACAAGTGACAAGTGATTTTCGTGTAAGACTATACCTGGGATATGGCATCAGTGTGATACGTGTTTAAGATGTAAGACCATAGCTGGGCTATGGCATTCTAGTGAAAAGTGATGAATTAACGGATAAGATTATGGGTGATCCATGGCAAAGTGTGAAATGTAGGTATGGTATTAACCATACTGAGTTGTGAAACGTAGGTATGGTATCATTCATACTGAGTTGTGAAACGTAGGTATGGTATCATCCATACTGAGTTGTGAAACATAGGTATGGTATTAACCATACCGAGTTGTGAAACGTATGTATGGTATCATCCATACTGAGTTGCGAAACGTAGGTATAGTATTAACCAAACAGAGTTAAGAAACGTAGGTATGGCATTTTCCATACTGAGTTGTGAAATGTAGGTATGGTATTTCAATGAAGAAAACCATACAGAGTTATGAAACGTGGCACTGAGCAACGACGTACTCAAATTCGTAAGACGTTTCCTAATTTGATAATAAGTAATACAAGAGGAGTGAACCAAATGAAAGAGATTGAGTAGTACCATGGCATAATGATAGTGAAGATGTAAGACCATGGTTGAACTATGACATTCTAGTGAAAAGACCATAGCTATGTTATGACATCAGTGATTATCAGTGAAATTCAGTGGATACCGGTGCAGACCAATTCCGTAAGACGTTCACTAATTTGACAAAGTTTGGTAAGTGTTACATAGAATTATGTGATATAAGGAATTACGAGTTGTTGAGACATGAACATAGAACTTGGTTGATGAATGAGTTCATTTGGGATTATATATTTGTACACCTTTGAGTGTATTATTCGTATGAATTGGTATTCCAAATGAGTTAATGAGAAAAGTACTAATATGAAATAATCTGAATTCGAAATGAAATATTATGAAAACGTACTTGAAATACATTGATATATCTTGTATATGTTATTTGAGTTCATAATGTGGAAAGTAAATGTATGTGGAAATTTGAGATGATGATATCTGTACATGGGATCTATTGGTGGATACGTACATCCAAATTTATATGATAAATTTTAGTGAACATTGAAATTGGATTCAATAAGTGATTTGACAATTTAAATTGTGATTGGCAGGAAGAGTTAGTGAGTTGTATGTTTATGAATTGTTACATGTATTTGTCTGAAATACGAGGAAATGATGGTATTTGATACATGGAAAATATGAGACTGTGATATATAAAAATATGGAATATGTTTGATAAATGTGTTTATTCATAATTATAGAACTATACATCTAAAGTGTACTATTAAAGATGATGTTCAAATGATTTGATGAGTAGAACTCAAATATGTAGTAGTCAGAAACCAAGACAAATTGTTATGAAAATGTATATGAAATACAGAGGTATGATTATTATATGTGATATGAATACATAATGTGAAAAAGTATAGGTATAAGAGGAATTTAATAAGAATTGAGCCTATATATGTTTCTTGTTATTTATATGAAGTGTACGACTAACAAATGGTGATAAGTATAAGGCTTGGTTGAATATCTTAAATTGGTTCTTGACTGTATTAAAATGTTAGTGAGTGAGAAATATGTCTTGGAAAATAGCCTAATTTTCGTCCACACGGGTAGACACGGGCGTGTCTGGGCCGTGTGTGACAAGCGGTCTACCCCATGGGCGTATGGTCTGATTGTGTGTCCCCAGTCACACGGGTGTGTGACCCTTATATGCGAGAAAATTTTTCCTGAAGATCTGGTGTAGTCTTGACCTGATCTTAATGCATGATTTGGACCTCGAAGCTCCGTTAAAGGAACGTTTATAATTAGTCATGGTATTTGAATGATAATGATTTCAAATTACCTGTAAGTTTCTGTACGGGTTGGGGGTGTTACAGATATACTTCTAATGACTATTAGAATTTAAAGTACATCCCATTGGATGTCCATTGGTAGATAATGTGCCTCGTTAAAACCATACTAAGATAAAAACCCTATGGAAAAAAATCCTAGTGAAGGAAAAATAGTACACATATCTATAATAGACATAATATGTTGCCTTATTAAAAACCTTACCAGGAAAACTAAATGGGACAAAACCTCGGTTAAGAGAAAGAAAAGTACAGCTCGTATTTACTCCCCCTCATGAAAACATTACATACTTTCTCATATTCTACGTATTCAATTTTGAATACTAGCAAATGACTATTTGAATGTATTTGCTAAGCATTTATATCACCATTCTTTTGAAAGTCATGAGTGAGGAAAATTTTTTTCTCTTTAGGAGTTTCAACAATAATCATAGCAAACTTTAATCATGATTCTTCTATAAAAACACAAATAGATATTTTGGATCATTTTATAATCCTCCTTCAACTACTATTTACCACATATATTCAAATTATTTCAATTCATATTGCAACATCCGTGTTTTAACTCGGGGTTAAGAACAGTGATGGATTGGGTCAAGAATTAGTGCAAAACTTTTAAGATATAATAAATAGGAATTTTGAGTATTAAATTAGGAAGTATTTAAATCCAATAAGAAATTTGAAAACTCCTTAGGTAGGAGAATTTTAAATAGATACATTAACTTAATTGAAAGAATAGAGAATTTATTGTGGCCAAAGTAGGAAAAATAATAAGTTAGGAGATACATAGTAGTAGAGAAAAAGAAGGAAGGATCAAGAAGAAATTTAACCAAAGTGTTGTATAAGTCATCCTAGGAAGTATGAAAGATGAGGAAGGACAAAGTGGTAATTAGCCAAGTAGATATTTATTAGGTGTAATAATGATGGGTAAAAGTGTAAAGATGATTGGCTAGAGGGATTATTAGCAATTTGACCATTTTAATTAAAAATGTGAGATATTTTAGTAGAATGGTGTAGAAAGTGGGAGAAAAGGTGAAAATATATCATCTTTTCACCAAGCCAAACCGTCACTTCTTCCCCTCAAGTTCCATCCAACTTTTTTTTTATTTCTCTTCATGTGCTTCCTCCATTGTTGAACCATTCAAGCTTCAAAACCTTCCTTTTTCTTTGAAATTTCTTTAGTAAAAACTAAAGAGGAGGCTAGTGAACATCTTAATCTCATGAGAAAACTTCCATGGATGGGTTAAAAAAGAGAAAAGCGTGAGTTAGGGTTTTGGATTTTCAAAAAAATAAGGTAAAAGATGATGAAATCATCATACCAAACATGTTTATTTATATTAAATAGTATAGGAAAGTCACTTGATTGTGGGTTTTAACATATAAATGTTATATGTTGTCAAACCATTTTTTATAGTTTAAAAAAAATGGGGATCGACTTTAAAAAAGAAAATGGAGTCGCCACCAATCCCTTTTTACTTGGGTGTGATTGGATCACCTTATAAAACGTTTTATTTCAAAATATTGATTTTGGTCCACGGAATACAAGAAAACTGGTTCGGGAGTCGGTTACGTATGAGGAAGGATTAGCACCCTCATAACGCCCAAAAATTGACACCTAATTGATTAATTAATGTCCTTATGTCGAGAATTTGAAAAGATTTTTAAAATACAATTTCTTTTAAAGAATGTTTATATAACCCTTTTTTTGAGAATATTAAGACTCTTTTGTTCCAAAAGGATAAAATATCACATCCAGTACGTTAGGGTGCAACATTTTAAACCCTGAAACTAAGATCGTCCCTTAATGTCCCAAAACACAAAATTAAAAGGATATTTAGTTATTTGGACGTACGAAAAACCGAAACCCAGCACGTTAGGGCCCAATTTCTCGAACTTCCAAACACGAAACATTGCCTTGTTTTCTGAAATCATTATCTCGAGATAACAAAACGTCATATCTAGTGAGTTAGGACACGACAATTTTGAATTCTCGAGAATAAGTCTTTATTTAACTTTTAAAAGGAAAGTAATAGGTTCTTTGGACTCAAAGAGGAAAATCGAAACCCAGTAAGTTAGGGTACGATTTCTTTCGAACCTTAGAACGCAGAGTGTTTGCTTATTTTGAAAATATAATGTGATCATAACGAAATGGAAAATGAATTTAAAATAAAATGAAAAACGATTTACAATGCTAGCTTTTATAACAGCATGATGATGATAAAGTATAATAACAATAATAAAAATAGGAATAAAATATAATAAAGTAAAAGCAAGATAAACAAATGAAATAAAATAAAGAGAATTGTAACAAAAATGGAGGCTATCTACAATAATGAAAACCATAGAATGATAATAATAGTAACAAAAAAATGCGATAATAATAATTATATATATATAAAAAATATTAGTAATAATAATAATAATAATAATAATAATAATAATAATGAAAATAATAATAAAAGTAATAGTAAAAATAAAAATAAAAATTGTATTAGTAATAATAAAATAATAGTAAGGATATTAAAAAATAGTAATAATAATATAAAAATAATAGTAAAAATAAAAAAACAATAATAGAAATAATGAAATAGCAATAATAATGGTGATACTAAAAATAATAATAATAATAATAATAAATATAGCTATAATAATAATATATAAAAAATAATGGTCATAATATAATAATAATAATAGTACGTATAGTAATAATAATAGTACTAATAATAATAGTAAAAATAATAGTAAGAAAAAAATAGTAATGAAATGATAATAATAAAAATAGGAATAATAATAATAATAGTATTAATAGTAATGATAATAAAAATAACTAATAATATTATTATTATTAAAAATACTTAATGTAACAGCAAGAATAACAAAAGGGGCAATAATAGTAAAAAATAATAAAAGAAAATAAAAGAAAGGACTAAATTAAAATTAAAATAAAAATTTGGGGACAAATCGAAAATAAATAAAAGGGGAAGGATCGGATTGTAACACGCGTGCAACGTAAAGGGACCAAAACAGAAAATAACCCCACCCTCTGAAACGGTGCCGCTCGAATGCGGACCAAATTGAAACAGAAGTAAACTTATTGGGCAAAATTGGGAATAATGAGAACTTGATTTAAAAGGGAGAAAATGTGAAAGGAATAAAAGCGAAATTATCCCATTCTCGTAAAAACACGCGGATCTTCCCTTTGGAGTGGGTCGGGTCGCGGGTTAGAGGCCCAAAACGACGTCGTTTTGGCCTCTGAACCCAACTCTCAAAACAGCGTCGTATTGTAGGGGTATAAAAGTTGAATTTTTTTTTTAAATCTTCATTTCTTTCAGTTTAAAAAAAAATTCCCCTAACCCTCAAAACTCTCTCTTCTGGGCGATATTTGGTCCAGACACAGGCGCCGGACCACCGCGCTGGCCACCATCGGCCGCCGTCGCCGGCCACAGCGCATGGTGGCCGAAATCCCCAAAATGGTAAAATTTTTCCCTTCTCTTTTTTTTATGTATTTTGTATATATATTTGGGGTTTGTAAAAAAATCCCCCTCTGTTTGTTTATTCTGATTAAAAAAAACAGAAAATGAAACGAAAAAAGAAAAAGAAAACCGAAAACAACCTTTTTCTTTCACTCGAAATCTGTTCTTTTTTTGCTTGTGTATTCGTATTGTATATTTGTGTAAAAAAGAATTCCCCCTACATTGGCTGTTTTCGGCTTTTTTATAGCTTAACTACATTGATTTTTGCTAGATTTTTGGCTTCTGTTGTCTTTCCTTTCCTTTTTTGCAGGTTAACGGCGAGAAACACGGCAGGATTTACGCGCTAATGGCGGCGTGACGTCCGGCGGTGAAGCGCTGGTATGGAGGCGGCGGCGCAAATAAAAAACCCTAGGTTTCGGGGTTTCCAAATTCTGAAACAAAATTTGGGTTTTGTCTTTAGGTATTGGGTTAGTGGGTCTTGGGTAATGTTTTGTTTATTTGGGCTTGTAAATAACTGGGCTTTAGTAATTTGGGTTTGTGTTAATTGACTGTAAATGGACTGGACATTAGTTTTTATTTTTATTTTATTTTATTTATTTTGGCTTTTGTTTGTTTTAAGCCCGAGCATAAATGGGCTATTACATATGTTTGCTATGAAAATTGAAGAGAAAGAAAAGAAAGGAGGGGCCTAATTGAAGGAAAAAGGGAAAGAGAAGGCTAAAGAGTGAAGGAAGAAGATGATATTTCATTTCAATTTTTGTTGTAAGTACTACAAGATTTTAAATTATGATTATTTAAATGCTTATATTATAATATGGAATTACTTAGAATAGAAATGTAAAATATATATATATTTATATTTGTAAATAGATAATAAAAAGGGGATTAGATTATGAAATTATGAACTTTGTAAAGAAAAATATAGGTAGGGAATATGAAATGGTATATTTGTTTGAACACTAAGTAATGATGTTGTGGTAAAAGTATATGTGTGAAAAAGGTGTGATATTTGTGATTTGTGAAATGGGGACTAAATTGTAGATGATGGAGAAATGTGAAATCTTTTCTGAATACTTATGTATAGTATTTAAATGTATGAAATTCAGCTTTAATGCTCAAGCAGACGAAATTTAAAACTACTAGGATATTAGTGGTATGCCATTAAGGGACCTTAGCGCGCTCTCCGATTATTAGCACATTAGTGCTCTTCGTTTAGCACATTCGTGCTCTCTGTATAGCATTTGTAACAGCCCGTTTTCAGTAAAATTGGAACATTGGTTTCGGGACCACAAATCTGAAGTCGGGAAAATTTATTTTTATTATTTTTATATGGTCTACTATATGATAGAAATACCCTATAAAAATTTCGTTAAGAAATTTTACAGTTTACATACCTAATTTGATGAAAATGACTAAATTGCATTAAGTGCAAAAGTTGAGTTCTAATAGCTAAAAATATTAAATAGCTATAGAATTTTAAATTGGAGGTCCTTATATTGTAATTAGACCATTAAAATGCTTAGTGGATAAGTATGAATAGTCATCATTGGAAAGTTAATGAATTATTAAGGGTAATTTTGGAAATTAGTGATTTAAGTTAAAATAAATAAAAATAAAATAATTTATTCTCATCATCATCAACCAAAAAAAAGAAAGAAAGAAAGAAACCTAGCCATGGAAGCTTGAAATATTAGCAAGCTTATTTTGCTCAATTAGGTATGTATTTTTGTCCCATTTTTTTTATGATTTCTATGTTTTTGAGATTGTAATAGTTTAATCTAGCTAGCTCGGGGATTAATTTGTAAAATCGTTAAAGTATTAGGGTTTTTCCATTGATGAGTATGCTTGAATTTTGAAGTTTTATGATAGAAAATGAAAGGTTATTGTTAGATAAACAACTTTTGTAAAGAGAATTTTGATGAAATTATCAATTAAAGATTAAATTGAAAAGATGATAAATTTATGGTAAAATTTTTGAATTTTATGAAATATATGGGCTGCTATTAATAGGTATAAAAATCAGCTCGGCTTGAGTAAGGATTAAATTGTATGAATTTTATTTTCTGAGCCTAGGGACTAAATTGCAATGAATTAAAAGTATATGGATAAAATAGAAATTTTTCCAAAAATGTGTGTTGGACTAAATTGAATATGAATTATATTGAATTGAGTTATTCATTCGTATAGATCCGGTTAGACCTAGTATGGAGTTAGATCGAGGCAAAAGAAAAATATTGGATTAGTCGCCTTCGTATCTATGTAAACTCGTCGACGTAAGTTTGTATAATTAAATTGTCCATTTATATGTGTTAAATTGAATTATTGTTTGTGAATCGTATAATTCCCATGAATAAATACCGGTTGTATATCTGACAATTACCGAGTCTCGTTTGAACAGTAAGAATTCATAGGATACAAATGACATGTCATTAGGGTTACTGATTTGGTTTGGGTCCTGCATGTGTTGCGGACACACCACAGCTCGTATGAGCTTCTCAATATTCAACTCGCTTGAGCTTCTTGATGACGTCACAGACTAACTAAAATACGACAAAGGCAAGCGTACCTATCGAATGGTAGTATAACTATGGTGAGTCTGGAATATCGTATCCACAAGGACTAAAAGTACTAGTAATAACTATCTTTCTATTATTTATCCTAATAATTAAGGCGATTATTTTAATCTAATATTGAACTAACTAATTAACTATGAACGCGACAAAGAGTGAAGAAAGTAATCGAATAAACCAATGATAAAGACAATACCCAGGAAAGAATCAACCTAGATTTCACTATTTATTCTGATTCTGAATCAAACGATTTATTCACTTTTCTTGATCCGTAGAATTTCCTAAATTATGTTAGTATCTCTTTCGAGACTAATAACAACTGACTCTAGGTTGATTAATTGAAATTTCTTTCTAAGTAAAACCCATATTGTCGCATTAACTCGATCTATAGATTCCCTTTCTAAGATTTATGTCGTCCTATTTCTAGGATTGCAATCAATTCCGCTCAATTATGCTAGATCTACTCTTAAGCAGGGACTTTTGCTCCACTGATTAAGTACATCAAACTTGGATTAATATCCTGAAAATATTAAGGCAAGGATTAAGAACACATAATTAAGAACAAGAATAAATATTTATCATGTAATTCAGATAATTAAATAATAAGATCCATCATAGGTTTCATCCTTCCTAGGTATTTTAGGGAGTTTAGTTCATAATGTAAAAGGAAAACATCTCAAAATAAGGAAAACAACAAGACATAAAGAACCCAAAAACTTCTAAGGAAATTTGATGGAGATCTTCAATATTGAATGAGATCCTGCTTCTGAATTGATTCCGACGTCTTCCTTCGAGTAATTTCTTCGTTCTGCTCTATGTGTCCCATCGGTCTTCTTCTAATATGTTATTTATAGACTTTAGAATGCTCAAAATACCTAAAAATTGGTTTTTTCTGCGTGAAAATGAAACATGGTTCGACAGGGACACGGGCGTGTGATCAGCCCGTGTAAGAAATACCCAGGCCGTGTGCAAATCTGACATGGTTCGAAATCGACACGGGCTCACACACGGGCGTGTGTCCAGCCCATTTGGTTCACACGGGCATGTGCTTAGCTCGTGTGAGATTGGCTTGGCCGTGTGGATCCTTAAGACAACCCGTTTTGTTCGATTTTGGCCTGTTTTCCGCTCCTTTTGCTCCCTTATGCTCATCTAAGTATAGAAACATGAAATTAAAGGATTAGGAGCATCAAATTCCCTAAATTATATAATAAATCATCCAAAAACATGCTAAGCATGGGATTAATATATGTTACTATTATGGTTTATCACTTCTCGTTATTCAGCTCGGAAGAGCTTACTATTTACAGCTCGTATGAGCATACATGAATATGAATTGACGGATTATAATTAAGTACACCTCGTGTGTACTACCTGTGTATCCAACAATATTCTAAATGGTTCAACGAGCACAATTCTGTTACGAGAGTATATGAGTTCGATATGAGCTATTATTGGTATTTATATGAAAACCATGAAATGTGGTTATTTGATGAATTCAACCATGTATGTTGAATCTTAATGTGATTTTCATGGCTAATATGTTGGTGATCATGTGTTTAGGCTTTTGGCCAAATTGGTTGAGATATGTTATGTTTACTTACCTATTTTATGGAAATATGGTAAGTTAAATTTTGTATTATACGAACTTACTAAGCTTAAATGCTTACTCTGTATTATTTTTCATGTTTTATAGTAATTCAGAAACTTGTTCGGGTTGGAAACTGGTCGGAGCTATTTCACACTATCCATCTCTTTTGGTTCTTTTAGTAAATTAATTTTGGTTATAATGGCATGATAGGTTAATTTAGCCAATGTTGGCATATAATTGTTTTGTTGAGATTAATCACTTAGTTGACTTGTGTTTGGTATATTTTGATGTGTATATATATATATATATGTGGCCTTATCATATTTGATGTGTGTTTGATATGGTTAAATGATGGAAAACTTATAGGTATATTGATGATATGTTTGAAAGAGTATGTTTGGTACAATTATGCATATATGTATTTGGTTATCTAGGTAAATTTGGATATTTGGTTGACATGTCTTTAAGTTGTCATTTGAGGTGCCTAAGGGCATATTGATTGCATGTGATGATATTTCATATTTAAGACTTGATTTTGGCTTGTTTGGAATGCCTTGTTATGGCTTGTTGATGTTCAAATTATTGTGTTTAGGTTGATACCAAATTGGGTGAGAAATGTGGCTTGAAAAATGGCCTATTTTTATCCACACGGGCAGAGACACGCGCGTGTGTCCCCTGTATCTTTAAAATTGCGCAAGTCAGTATGCTCAACACGGCCTAGTACACGGGCGTGTGACTTGGCCGTGTTACCTAAGTCAGAGAGTTAAATGGGCTGGGACATAGCTGTATGTCCATATTTCGAATGCTCACATGGCTTGGCAACACGGTCGTGTGTCCCCTACAACTTTGAAAAATTTCAATGTTTTCCAAAAAATTCTTCGAGTATCTGATCTAGTCCCGACTTGTTTCTAACGTGTATTTTGGGCCCCGAGGGCTCGTATAAGGGACAATATGTATGGTTTCGATTGATTTTTGATATGAATGTTATATTATATGAAATGTCTGATTAATTAATCTGTAAATTTTGGTAATGCTCTGTTTCGACGACAGATTCGGGTTAAGGGTGTTACAACACTTTAGTGCTCTCTATTCAATAGTGCATAATAATGCACCTCTATAATTGTTTCGTATATCCAGTGTGTTCTATAAAGTCTACTATGGGCTAAGAATATGAGTCGTGAACAAAAGTGAATCATCAATGTGTTAAGGTAAGTTTAATAACTTATAAAGGTAAGTTAAATTTTATTAAAGTAAGGTATAGTTGTATGGATTTGGTATGTGTGTAAGTATGTATTAATTGAATAAGTTTAAAACATTATGTTATGATTCAGTTACTTATTTAATTCTTGTAGTGCTTACTAAGCTTTCATCGACTTAACGCGTAGGTACAGATAGACTCGAAGAGATAGAGTCAGGCTAGGAGATCTCTCATTTCATCACATCCTCAAGAGCTACAAGAGTAGGTACTATATTTTGAGTTAAAATGGCATGTGCATAGGTAGACCAAATGTGTTCCTAAGTGTTAGGGATTAAAATGCAAACTCCTGAAACTCTATCTATTTTGGTTTTATTTGAAGTATTTTGGTTCTATATGAAATGAATTGTTGAAACTATAAGTATGTTTGCAAATGTGGTTTGCTAATATGATGATTATGATTGATTTGGAGTGATTTTAAGTAGTTTTAATACATTTTGAATTGGTCTTAAGTATTGAGAAGAAACTATTTATATTGTAGGGGGTTTAGTGAACTTTTAAATTGATTTTTGCCAAAATTTACCCAATGTATCGATACCAAGGGTATAGGTATCGATACCTAGGCTTTGAAATACAAAATTTCCAAAACAGAATGTGATTTTGGTATCGTTTTTATCATTGGTATCAATATCGGAGGCCTCCAGAAATTCAAATTTTGATAAAGGTATCGATACCTAGGTCTTAGGTATTGGTACCTTCATCAAAATTTGAATTTTTAGAGTTCCAGAATGCTATTTTGGTATTGATTTTGTGTAGTGGTATAAATACTTTTTAAAAGGTATCGATACCTTTTGTTTTGGTATTGATACTTTTCCCCTGTTTTGAGTAAAAACAATGTTAAAATCATTTCCAAACATAATTTAACATCCAATAATGGCCCCATACGATCAGACCGGATATAGGGGTGTTACACATATAAATGAACAATTTTCCGAGAATTTCAATGTGCTTCTAGCATCCTAAATCATTCAAGGATTTAATATAAACTTTACTATATGGTGGTTCATAAAAGGTTGTAACAACAACCATTAGACGCAAGTTAAATCTTTTATGAATTACCAAAATAATATATCTAAAGGTTATTGCATCCACCACAAAAGAATATTGTATCTTTTTATAATCAATGCAAAGACTTAGCGAAAAAATTCATATTTTTATTCTGCTTTTGCAAAACTACTTCATTTGCACCCTTGCTGGCTTTATACCTTTAGATATTTGGACTACTGGTCTAAAAACTCCACGAATTTAATTGTACTTGAGTTGTGTCTTTCTATTTTGATCAATTTATTCCATATCTATATTTCTCAATAGATTTATTCAAGATCCTCCTTTTATTTTAATTATTTCAATAATAATATTGCATGCAAAATCATTGTCGACCACTTTTGTTATCCAGTTCCACATTTTATCGAATTGACATAACTTATCGAGATATCTTATTTTCACTATTTTAATCTACAGTTTCAAGTACTTAAATCTCTTATGGAGTTTTACTTATTAGTTATGTCTTGGGTTTCTTGTGGAGCACCCGCCTCCACTATATGACCATCTAGAAGATTTTTTATCTTTGGAACTGATCAATCTATTATTAATTCCAATTGATTGTCCTACTGGGACTTTAATTCAAAGTAAAATATTATATGGTATATAACACTTGGTTATTCTCATTAAGTTTGTAAAAACATCTGACAGTTAACTTGTAATGAGTTATCCTTGTTGAACTCTTGGTTTAAATTACTCTCCTTCTAATTCATTACAAGTTATTATTTATCTCCCCCTAATGTCGGGAAAACTATCAAATCAAAATGGTAATCACAAATCATGTCATAATTGAAGATCCAATACACTCAAAACATTTAATAATACAAGGAGACTTGTAATTAATATATATTCTCAACTTTTTTTTAGGATTCACTCATCTTTGTGTGTTGTGGTGGAGCAATTGGAATATATACGCACATACAAAAATTCAAAGATGAGAAATATTTAGCTATTGACGAAAAATCAATTGTAATGGGGAGTATTTATAACTTATTGGTTTGATGCATACAATACATAAATCAACATAATCTCATGTTGAAATAAGAAATTTAGTTCTCATAAGTAATGGTTTAGACATTAATCAGAGGCGTTCAATCAATAATTTCTCTAAACCATTATGCGCATAAATAACAAACTTTTACGAATTTTTTTCAAACTCAATCAATAAAAGAATGAGATATAAACTCATCAGTATTGGCAAGATAAATTGTCTTAATTGCATGATCTAAATTTAATTATTTAAACAAGCAATCTTGTAAATGACAGGTCACAAGTTGATAACACATACGTGATTATTTTGTAGATGCATCTACCAAAATCATATAATATCAAAACCATCCACATAGTGGATGAATAGGTCCATATTCATTTCAGAAATGCAAGACATTAAATCTAAACTTTAGCTAGTGAGTTTCTAACAATCAATTTTCATTGAGAACTAGCAACAAATGAGAATTCTTTAAATTAAAGAATCTTCTGGTTCTTTAATGAATGTCCATTTGAATTCTCAATTAATTTCGCATCGTATATGATCCAGGATGGTTTGACTGGTCATGCCAAGTAGTAAATGCATTTGTATCAGTAAATTTCTAGTTTACTTTAACATGCGTTTCAATTGTATTAAATTGTAACAAATTGATAATTTTACTGCCATTCCTTTTACTCTGTATCCACATATAAGTGCTATTGTGACATTTACTACTGGAAATGTCTAAATCAATGTGAAGTCTATAATGTTACTGATCGCTGTAAAATTAGAGTTTTAAATATTTATAAAAGAATGATCAAACTTGGAGACTAACTCTGACAACGATATTAAGGCAATTGTACCTATCGAACAGTAGTATAGCTAGGCAAGACCGGTATCGAACCCAAAGGAACTAAAAGTATTAATACTCACTTTCTTTTTATTATTTAGTCTTAAAGTTAGAGTGAAGATTACTTTTAAACTAAATTGACGACAGCTAAACTAAGGACACAAAGATAAGAAGACGAATTAGAAAATAACTTTGAGGAAAAACTCAGTTGATTTTGACGATACCCTCGGGAAGAATCCACCTAGACTTCACTTATTATCTAACCCTAAATTATATGATTTCTTTACTTAGCTTGATCCCTGAGACTTCCTAACCTATATTAAACCCTCTCTCGAGGCGAATAACGTCTAACCCTAGGTTAATTAGTGGAACTCTCGTTCGCTTATAATAATCCCCTAGGATAGCAGTAAATCGATCAATGGACTCCCATATTAGGTTTCACCCTAATCCGGCAAAATCTCGTAACCCTATCTCTAGGCGTTCGATCAACTCCGCTTAATTATGTTAGATCTTCTCTTAGGCAAGGTCTATTCCTCCTCCACCTAAGCACATTAGATTTGGATTAAGCAACATAATTAAGAACAAACTAAGTAATTCATTACATAACTTAAAAATCAAATAATAAAATCTATCTAGGTTTCATCCCCTTCAGGTATCTGAGGGGTTTAGTTCATACTGAAATAACAAACCATCGTAAGAGAAAAGATAAAATAAAACATAAGAAAAATCCTAAAACCCCCCTGAAGGAATCAAAGGAGAATTCCATCGTCTTGAGTATAATTCCGGCGTTTTGGGATGGATCAACTGGCTATCCTTGTGTTATTCCCTAACTCTGACCTTCTCGGCTTGGCTCATTGGCCTCGCTTTCGCTCCCCTTCAACTGGTGATACTTGGGACTTATTTATAGGCTCTTGGAACGCGATTCTTTCTCCCTAAGTATCCTTTTTTGACTAAAATTGCTCTTTCCAGTGTCAGAGGCACGGCCATGTCACACGCCCGTGTGAATCGAGACCTGACCGTGTTCGGATTTCTCTTGAGGCACGGCCGTGTGTGACGAGGTTGAGGTCGTGCTCTAGGTGTTCATTGAGGCATGACCGTGTGTGCTTTGGGTCAGACTGTTTCGATTTCGTGTTAAGGCCCATTTACTCCGTTTTAGGCCCGTTTTTATATTCTTTTCATCCTCAGGTGCTTTCCTGGGTATAAGACATAAAAAGAAAGGATTACAAGCACCTTTTTATATAAAACAAGGGATAAATCATCCAAAAGCATATTAA
Source organism: Gossypium australe (assembly GCA_005393395.2). Taxonomy (NCBI): domain Eukaryota; kingdom Viridiplantae; phylum Streptophyta; class Magnoliopsida; order Malvales; family Malvaceae; genus Gossypium; species Gossypium australe. The sequence continues at coordinate 34,890,335 of CM016614.1, forward strand.
ATGTGGGATAAAAATATGTTACTTTTACGGTTTATCAGTTACTAAGTTAACAAAATGAATATAATTTCCAAACAATTATATGCAATATTCGTTTCAGGGAATATGTCAAAATCTTCAAATATATATAAAAAAATTATTAATAACAAACTTTGAAAGTGAATCTCATTTTCCAGGTGTATAATAGGTACATAATCAATGACTATCATACATAAGTTTTCTCTCTTGTAAGTTCTCATCAGTAATATTTTTCCATGTAATGTGAATTGAAAACTTATTTTGAATGCTGTAGAGTTATACTCAGTTTTTTTTTTTTAAAAAACTTGCAACTTCAGGTCTATCCAACCACAACAAGCTTTAGATAAAATTACCATATTGTATTGCTCATAAATAGATCCTTCACAATCAAATATTTTGCTTTCAACCCTTTAATGGGGATGATTACAAAAGAAGATCATAAAGATAGTCACAATCAATCCAATTTATAACAAGAGTAATAAATATAAATCAATAACCCAATCCTCTTTTTATTCATATAAAATATAATATTTTCCTCATTCACAATATCAATGTGAGATCCATTATAAATATATCTTAAAACCAATGGATTAACCATCACAATGTATTAATATATTAGCTTTTCTAGAGCTTTCGACTAATTTTGTGCTACCAAATATTAGAATTATATTGGTTTTTATTTTCTTTTGTGCTTGTGTTCACTTTGGGGAATGCAATAGATTTACTAGGATGAACTTATAAACGTCCTAAAAAATTCTTTATTTCATAATCACCATCGCAAACATGTGTGGATTTCAAATTAAAATCTATCTATTCATGTTGTCATGATCAGTCTCCAATTATAATAAACATGATATAATAAATAAATTATAGTAAAATATACCTAAAGATTTTTAATATCATCGTCATCACCCTGGCTATTATCACGAACACTACTGCAAGTAGTAAAACATCTTTGTTTTCGTAATAACATTTATAATCTAATAATAAAAGTCATTTAATAAACAATCAAAATTTTCGTGTACGATGCTTGAAAGTTATCCGATACACATTGTACCAAATTTCAATACCACATATATGTTATAAAATCTTATGAAGCTTCTAATTAAATATTTATAAATTCAATTTAAAAGATATAATACAATCTTTCAACATAGCAAGTTAACAAGACTTAATAAATCCTATCAAATTTCCCTTTAATCAACTATGGTAGGTTAATAACACTTTCCACCATAATTTTAATCAAATTACAATAATATTTAATAACAAGAATTTAATAATCAAATTTTTAAACATCTAAATATTATGCATACTATAATTTAATAAAAGAATCTTAATTTAAAGGAAATCTTACAGTAATAATATTTTTTATAAAATAATTTTACTAAAAATCAATCAACAAAGGAGAAAAACATACCACAGAAGGATTATATAAATTTTTTTAAATAAAAGGGCATAAAAAATTTAGAGATTTATGTGTACTGAGTGGTTAAAGACTCTAATGATTACCCATAGTGTGCATGCGTCAATTGAAATAGCAGCAGCGCTAGTGCTGATAACATGTTATAAAATAAATAGATGGTGAGTAAAGAACAAAGAAAATTAGAGAGCAAAAGAGGTGGTATTTTATTGATCAATTGGAATATTTACAAAGCTTCTTCAAAGTCTCTATTTATAGGCATAATAAGCATAAATGAAGTAGAGATTTACTTCTAATGACTATTAGAATTTAAAGTACATCAAAACTTATCTTGATCTTGATGGACATCCATTTAATAAGATATTCATAACAATTATAATATTTAATTTTTTTAAGGACATTATGATATTTTAATTATATTTATTAATAATTTATTTATTTATGGTATAATTGCAATTCAATCCTAAATTATTTATGGGGAAGGTGAACATCCAATCAATAGACCACAATTGGTAAAAATATCATAGAGGCTCCTATACTATGAGTCAGATTGCATTTTGCACTCTCTATTAAAAAAAGAGAAAATTAGTTCATATACATTAGATTAAAGAGCAAATTGGTCCTTTTGTTAAAAATTTCATCAATTTGTAATGTTAAAAGTTGATTTTTATACGTCAGCATGAGGTACACGTGGCACGCCACATGTCACTATTTGATTATTTCATAAGCCACATCAGTTTTTAGCAATATAAATGAATGAAATTTTTAACAGAAATGATCAATTTAGTAAAAGTAGCAAAATGCAATTTGACTCCTAGTACAGGGGCCTCCTCCATGATACTTTTACTGCTAAAAATTGATTTGTCCATTTTTACTCTTAACATGGATTAATTTGTCCATTTTTTAGTAAAAGTGACAAAATACAATTTGACTCCTAGTATAGGAGTCTCTATAATACTTTTACCGCTACAACTTGAGTTCTAATAATAATTTATTTTAATTACATAAAATGAAAATATTTCATTAAAAGATAAAAATAATTAAGGGTAAACTATACCATTAGTCACTAAACTATGTTAAGTTTTCATTTGATCACTTAACTAAAAAAAAGTTACAATTGGTCACTGAACTATTTAAAAGTTTTTATTTAAGCGACTAGGATGTTAAATATTTTTAAGTTCTGCCAGCGAGCTCCAAGCTACAATTCAAATATCGGTATGGTGGATCGGCACCCATCGATGATTAGAAGAAAATACATTAGATTTAAACCGATTTAATAGCCAATGTCGGAGATCGAAGAAAAGGGTTGTCTAAATTTTGGTTCATAGATTCATGACATTTAAAGTTGTTTGATGAAAAAAATTAAAATGTAAAAGAAAAAAAGAGAAAAGAAAGCTTTCAATTAATGCAGACAGAGAAAATCATATAATATCAATTTTAACATCTCAATAACTTAAATAAAAACTTTTAAATAATTTAATAAATAAATTATAATTTTTTTAATTAACTCAAATGAAAATTTAGTGTACCCAATAATTAAATGTAGGGACTCAAAATTCGGTTGTGATGGTGTGGTCCACAGGGCTGATAATGACTCCCATGATTTTATTTATTTATCACGCCTGCCCCCCACCACCACCACTTGATACTCCTTGTGTTGGCCGGCCCCATAAACTTTCGCCTAAAATACTCAACAATGGGTCCGTCCTGCCACTCAAATATCTTGAGAAAACTTAAGAGAATATTTTAAGGGGTGCCATCACAGCTTTTCTTTTTTTTTTTTTTAAGATTTATCATTTTTCAACCAAAACAATTACCATCATCATCTTTTTAATCTCTAAGTGTAATCTTAAAAATCTGGAATAAAATATCAACAAAGCATAATTAGAGGTTTTTGCCATGCATATGACGCTCTTGCATTAGGAGAAAGGCAGGAGAACTACATTAGTAAGTTTATGTTTAAATTTAAAAAAGTTATAAAAATAGTTATTAAAATATTTAAATTTTTTTATTTAAGTCACAGGGTTATTAAAATTGCTGTTGTATGATATTTTTCGTTCATATCACTTACACCAATTAAAATCTCTTCTTTTCCTTCTTTTTTATAGTTTAATTTTTTTTATAAAAATGTTAAAAGACACAAATTTGTAAACCAAAATTTAAATAATTTTATTTTTTGATCTCAGACATTGACCGCTAGATTGACTTGGATCTAAGATATGTTCTCTGCTCATTGATAGATACTAATCTATTGTACCAGTCGTCGAATAGTTACTTGGAACTCACTAGTTAAACTTTAAAAAAAAATTTAACAACCTAATAACTTAAATAAAAATTTTTAAATAATTCAATTAGTTAAATAAAGATTATAATTTTTTTAAAATTAAATGACAAAAAATAAATTTATTAATTTATCTCATCAACATTGTGGTTACATCTTGTTCATCACATACATGATATTATGATAAATTGCTTTGAGAATTCAAGATGATATGCTTTCTTTTAAATAAAGCTGGTAAAAGGAAAACCCCGAGAGACACAGATTTAAAAGTTGATCAATACTTCAGCCTTTTCTTATTTGTGTTACAAGTCAACCAAATTATGATTCAGATTAATCCTTACATATTACTGTGTCTTGATTCTTATTTTTAAATGGTTACCATGTAACTTTTTTTTAATAATCATATTATAAATTGTTATTATATCTATTCTTTTTTAACATAATACTTAAAATTACTCATAGTCTTTTACTATCCTATAAATAAATAAAAAAATACGCTTTAACGCACTCTAACTTACATGTATTTAACTCATATCTTTCTGCATTGAAAATAATATTTATACCAATCGAGGTAAGATTCAATCGACATATTTTAAGATAATATTTTCGGGAATCGTAATAAAACCTGGATTCTTTTAACGTAGTGCAGTGAAAAACTATGAAATCATAAAAAGATTTCGCACAATTCTTCTTGGTTTACCAAAAAAAAAGAAAAAGAAAAAGCCACCACTAGAAGAAAATTCCGTCATACAGATCTGTATACAGCACAAAAGCTTAGCAAATCTTAAGCTGTCAAAGGAACCCTAGAGACCAATACTTACAACAGATTCATCCCCACTACTATCACTAATTTAGTCCTCTCTCTATACTTTGTACAGATTCAAAACCATGACACACTCAACACGCACAAACCAGCATATTATCCCTGTAATATTATGTTCTATATATACAGATTAAGTAGATAAATACACCCACATAAGATACCATTAGGAGTTAAAAACACTAATTGGCACTGATTCCAGAATCTTTGTTAAACTTTGAAGTAGCAAGGCTGGCAACATGGAACTGTGGTTGGTAATTGTTTGTAGGGCGGTCAAGAACTGGAGGTTCATTCAAGAATGCCCAAGTGCTCCTTGTCCACCTACAATCATCCATGGAATATCTCTTAATTTCAAGTTTTTAAGCTTTTCTTTTTGGTGGGTATTCAATAAGATTTTAGCTACTTACCACCCACTTTGCTTTACGATATTTTCCAGGCTTGTTTCTGTGTCTATGTCTAGGAAACCCTGGTTTCTATTTGGTATAGGCATGGAGCTTGATCTCATATATTTCCTTCCATACTTCATCAATGGAGTTTCATGTTATATAGACGTCAAAAGATGGTACTAGTTCAGTACAAAATTACCATGTTACACTGATTATCAAACAAATAATTTGTACCTGCTGATTGCAACTATCTGGTGAACCATATATAGCATTAAGATGCTCTTCCTCTGTTTTCCTTTTTGATCTCCAGAAAGCTTCAATCTCTTCTTTAGTAAGTGACCGATTTCTTTTAAGTATAACTGAAATATTTTTCATATGATCAAAGATTAAACAACAAGGGTTAAGTGTTTTTTTAAAAAAAAAAAACAGAGAACAGCATGGAAACAGTGAGGCATGTAGTAAGAGGTTTCTGCAAAGAACCTGATGAAGGATCAGATATGTGAGAATCCCATCCTGACAATAAAGAACCCATTACTTTGTTGATGATCTATCACTTGCTTGAACCAAAAGTAAAGTGAAGTAAGAAATATCTTGAGAGAAAAATGGGGTTTTATATAGGCGAGTGCGAGCGGAGTGGAGCCTTATCTTCTCCTTGGTTTTCAGTGGGGCAGTCCAGTCTACCCTTTAAGGCTTCAACTCGTGCTTATCCTCAAGGACATGTAATTTTCTTTTTCCTGTGTAAATGGAGACAAAGAAGACCGATTTATTGAGAATTTGAGACGGCGACAAAAATGGTGGCCTTTTGATTGTGATAAGCCTCACCAAACCTCTGCCCAGTGATTTCATACCACGCGTTACTTACTTTTGAGCTTATTTGTCAGCCTCACCATAGAGTGGAGTGTGAAGTGGGATTTCTTTTAATCTTCTTAATTAAATTTTATAGAAGAAATCTAAGTTAAAATAAATATTTAATTTTATTTAAATAAAAAGAAAAATTCAGCTTGATTGAACCACTAATGACTTTTCCATTGATAAATTAATCAAAATTGTGCATAAAAAATAGAATTGAATTATGACTAATTATTTTACTCAAAAGTTTAAATAAAAAATTTAAATCAATTGCAATTTTGCTCATCAACATGGCTCATTGGAAATTTTCCTCAAAATTCCTATTTGCATTTCAGGATGAATTAATAGTATTTGTTGATATTATAATCTTTTAAATTTTAAAATTTTAAATTATATGTATATTAATAGTATATAAAATATATGTTTTATTATTAAATTTGAAAATAATTATAGTAAATAAAAATATCAACATTTTATTATAAAATTTTGTATTAACAAATAAATTAATTTATGAAAAACAATTATAATAAAGATAAAAATCAAAATTTTAATATAAAAACAATAACAATAAAACTAATTTAAAAGTAATATGAAATAAAATTTAATTTATTAAGAATAATTATAATTAACGGTTATAAATTTGTCAATATTTTTCTTACAATTTCTTTTGCATCAGTATCCTGCGGCACCCACAAGTTTTACTCCAGCTAGGTGTTTAACGTTGGTGAAGCTGTCGGGGTGACTTTTTTGAAAAATATTTTATTAAAATGTCAATTTTTAGTAAGAAAATTATTGAACATTAAAATTTTAAGGTTATTTACATACTATTGAAAGAGATATAATAATATGCAATACACTGTGATTCTAATACAATATTAAGATTTTAAAAATGTAAATGAATGGTGATTCTAATACAGTTTTAAGATTTTACAAATATAATACAATATTAAGATATCATTATGGTGATTTCAAAATAATACTAAGATTTTGCAACCGAACGGTGATTTCAAATATAATGCACTGTGCCACCAAAATGTTATGATTTTTCTAAAACGCAACTTACTATTATAACCTTTTTGAGGTTATGACATTTAGTCGCATTCTTGTGGTGTAATGACCTTTTTAAAATAATATTTTATAGTATTTTTAAAACTGACACTTAGTGTTATGACTTTTCTTAAAAGACATTTAGTCACATTTCTATGGTATTTATCTGTGCCTCAAGTTTGAGTGTAAAAATATACAATCCAAACTATTTTCATAATAATAATAATATTTAAAGCAAAGCATTGAGCAACTCAACGTTGGCATCGATATTACAATATGTGCACTAAATTATATCATATATATAAATATTTTATATATAAAAAATACGAATTAATTAAATGCACCTTTTAATTTAAATACAATAAATCGGGTAAAATACTCAAAAATATCTAAAAATACCCAAAAACTAATTTAATTACGGAAAAGGGCCAGTTTCAAAAATATTTATGGAAAAGGGCTGTTTCCCCCCAAAACGCGCCCACGTCAGCGCATTTTGGGGTGAAACGGCAGCAAAGCTCGTCCCCAGGGGCGCGCTTTAGCCCTGCAACGGTAAAAAAAATGGCCAATTTTTTTTGACCGTTGGGGGCCCAACGGTAAAAAAAAACTATAAAAACCCCCCAACTCTTTTATTTTTTTCACACTTTAATCCTTACTCATTCTTCTCTCAAATTCCTCTTAAAATTCTCTTTAAGTCCTTCAAACTTCCTCTAAAATTTCGAAATAGTCCTTTAATATTTACAAAAAAGCCTTTTTAATTTTTTTAATATATTTTTTTGAAAGTTTTAAAATTTTTGATCGTATTACAAATGGCCGAGGAATTACTTCGTCTAGACAGCAAGCACATCTCCGTCGAGCAATTAAAAATGGTAAGTTTTTAATTTTAATTTTTCAATATTATTTAATATTTTTTAGGTCTATGCAATTTTAATTAATTTTTATTTTATAATTTTTTAAACAGTCTGTAGATCGGGTGTTGGAATGTTATATTCGCAACATGCATGGTCCCCCGTAGCCGTTGATCGAGAATTACCTGCGGGAAGCGGGTTTTTGGCACGTGGCCACGATAGGCCGAGGGTTCAAGTTGGAGCCGCCTTTGATCAATGCGTTGATAGAGAGGTGGAGACCCGAGACGCACACTTTCCATCTTCCATGCGGAGAGTGTACCATCACTCTGGAAGATGTGCAGTTGCAGTTGGGATTGCCGGTGGATGGGTCGGTAGTCACCGGGTCCGCAATTTTTGGTGATTGGGGAGCCATATGCTACGAGCTTCTAAGTGCCATTCCGGATAAAATTTAAAGAGCTCGGATCGAGATGGCCTGGTTACGAGACACATTCCCGGAGCCAAATGAGGGTTCGATCGAAATAGAAAGAATACGGTATGCTTGGGCATACATTCTTCAGTTAATTGGAGGCTATCTGATGCCGGACCTTTCTAGAAACCTCGTACACCTGAGATGGCTGCTGAAACTTGTTGATTTCAGAGCAGCCGGTGAATTGAGTTGGGGGTCTGCTGTGCTATCGAGGTTGTATCGGGAGATGTGCGGGGTGACGCGGCCGAGTAAAGCAAAAATCGGAGGTTGCCTATCGCTACTGCAGTCATGGGCATGGTTTCGATTTCCATTTTTACGTCCTCGACTCGACCACCCATATTCATTCCCACTGATAACGAGGTAAATTTAATGTTATATTTTACAATTATTTCGTAGATTTATAGTATAATTGTATGCTAAAAATTTATTTAATTAGGTGGAACCATTCGGTGAGTCATGTTGGAATACCTACCTCGCTTGAAGATATACGGCTTCTATTGGACCAACGGTCGGAATCACAAGTAAGTTTCGAATTTTGTATTTATAATTTAATATTTCGTATTTAGTGCCTAGTATTATGTATATAACTAATATTTTGGTAATGTTAATATAGTTTCAATGGACACCGTACGAGGATCCGAAAATTCGGGCAGTAATTCCGGAGGAGTTCTTCCAAAATCTGAACAGTTGGCACGCAAAGGTCTCATTGATCACTTATGCAACCGTGGAGATGCACCGGTCAAATCGGGTTCTACGACAATTTGGATTCCGACAACCGATTCCCGTGCCACCTGAGGTGCTCGATGAGCACAAAGTGGACTTACGACAGCTGCACACGGACTGGCCAAGATTTTGGTCAGCACATATCGAGACGTGGGAGAACCGATATGACTATTTACCTATTCGGTAACCGATCATTATTCCTGAGTTAGCGTGCGTGTCGGAATACATGTCATGGTTTAGGATCCATGGTAAGCCGTATCTGTTGTCGGAAGAAGAGAGACGACGGCAACTTCGTGAACGAAGGGAACGTCGGGGCCCTTTAAATCCAAGGAGAAGGGGTGATGAGACGGGGCCATCAACAGCGCCGACACAGTCACCGGGCCCATCAGTTCAGCCGATGACACCGACATCACAGTCTTTACCCTTTATGCTAGGTGCGTACCCTACCCCTTATATGTATTCTAACCCATATATGTTTCCTTTTCCAGTCCGACCCCAGGTTGGGATGCATAGCCGGGTTCGAGTCCGTTCCCGACTACTCCCGCTGGCCAGCCGATCTTGAGGCCATCGTCGCTTGTGGGATCAGAGGAGGCGCCGTCGGGACTTCTTTCTACCATGCTCCTTCGCCATAAGGGATTCAGACACCCCGCTGTGGTTTATGCAAACACCTCCGGGGTCGTTATTTTATCAAGGTGGGTCATCCTCGCAACACCCAGAACCAGACCAACTGCTAGAGGAACCCGAATCCCCGCCCGAGGTTCCACAACCCCCGCCGGAAGCTAGAAGAAGGAGGAATCCAGCGCGTAACTGCCGACCACCCCCGTGTGGCACTGATTCCGACCGGCATCAACACTGATTCGGACCGGCTTTTTTATTTTTAATTGTAATATAATTTTTTTAATTTTTTTAATAAAATAAAAGTTGTTTTTTATTTGTGTTTGTAATTTAATTTTAGTATCTTCAATAAAATAGAAGTTGTTTATCTTTTATGTAATTTAATTTTAATTTTTTTAATAAAAGAAAAAGTTATTTTTTATTTATTTTAATGTAATTTAATTTTAATATCTTTAATAAAATAGAAACGAATTAATGTTTTTATTGTAATTTAGTTTTAATATATTAATAAAATAACAGTTCTTTATTTTTATTGTAATTTAATTTTTATTTTTTTAATAAAATAAAAAGTTATTTTTTATTTATTTTAATGTAATTTAATTTTAATATCTTTAATAAAATAGAAACGGATTAATTTTTTTATTGTAATTTAGTTTTAATATATTTAATAAAATAACAGTTCTTTATTTTTTTATTGTAATTTAATTTTTATTTTTTAATGAAAGAAAAAGTTATTTTTCTGTCTGTTATGCTGCCTGGGACATATCTCTCCAGCACCTGACACCACTGCCACACTTCATTATATGAAGCGTCCCACCGACCATGCAACTTTTCTAACGCCTTCTGTTTGGCTATCCAAGAGGGTGTGTACCCCAATTGGCTACAAATATTGCCAATTAAGGCTGGCACTGTAGTATTGGGATCAGCCTTCACCGTCGGGATTATTAAGTTAGTCAACATGTCTGAATCCATCTTCGGATGATCTTGTGTAACACCTGTCAACGAAGTACGTTAAATAATGCAACATTACATAATATTAGTATTATTCAAAAACATTGAACACATAGTGGTACTGTACCGGCAAGACATGTATGTGGACTTTTGTACTTTTTGATCTCCCACAAGCTTGTCATTTTCCTCAACGACGCCATGATTTTCCATGAACATGTATCATCTTGCACTGCACACTTCACCTCGTACTTATCGAGCTTGGATTTAACCATGTTGTAGTTAACCCTGTTCCTAATACTGTATTATTTCAATGCAGCAAGAAAAGTATTCTTGTTGGAAAACTGGTTACTAACTTCTAATTGGTCCGAATCCAATGAAGAAGTTGTATGGTCACGCGTCCGATGTGGTAGTTCAGGAAACTCCAATGCATCATCTTGAGATAGATCGACATTATGCATGTGGGTTGGAGGCGAGTACGCCCTGAATAGCGGATCTTCTTCTTCTTCGTCTGAACCGCCCTCAACATCTTCAGGTACAATTGGAACAGGCTCCGGTTCAGAAAATAATCCAACTTCTCCACCATCGGGCCCGGGCTCCAGAGGTGGATCCACATCAGATTCATCGTCCGACCCTTCATAACCTACAACAAACGAGGGCCCCTCGCCGGTAGATGTCGTGGGGAGTACATTATCCCTCCTTAAACATCTTTCGTAACGTTCCCAATCATATGTGGATTGCCATCCACTAGAAGTTGATGACGTCCCCCAATACGTATTTCTATCATCGAACGTCGAAGGACGGATATGCATGTCCCATCCACCAATCGAGTGTCGTGCAGAGGTTATGTTTTCCATACACCACCGAACACGGGTACTTCCGTATTTTGCCTCCCACTAACTGAGTGTCGGCTTGGGGTCGTGTATTCCTCTCGAACAGCAGTAGATGTTGAGGTCGCAAAAAGATCACTTGGAGATGAAAATTGTATATATACCTCGAGATAGGGTGATTCACTGGCAAGATGAGTCTCCACCATTGCCTCAAAGCTCTGAGGACCTTTGATGTCGAATGAGTCATATCTCCCCGGATCAACCGAAGCGCAAAATCTATACTTAATAGACTGAACTTTCATTGGCGTTGTTCCGAATATTTTACGCCTAATTCTTTTGTGAAGTTCTACCAAATCGACGTTCCGATTAAAACTCAGTTGCGCTGTGTTCTCCGATAAGAAAACAACACCATTTTCGGTGTCACAAACCTCACCATCGTAGTAAATAACAGCATTAATACGTTCACTCATTTACAGTTTTTTTTTCTTTTGCCTCAATTTCCCTTATGCAACCTGAGAATGAAATTTGGCTGATTTATAGTCTAATTTTGTCGGAGACTGCTGTAGCAAAAGAGCGTCCACGTGAGAGCTCTTTTCAGTACCCCTGCTGACAGTGCACCCTGTTGGAAGCGTTTTGGCCACTGTTTGTTCAGAAACGTCTTCTCAAAATAAATTTGCCGGAGACTACTGTAGCAAAAGAGCGTCCACGTGGGAGCTCTTTTCAGTACTCCTGCTGACAGTGCATCCTTCTTGAAGCGTTTTTGGCCACTGTTTGTTTAGAAACGTCTTCTCAAAATTATTTTGCCAGATACAACTGTCACAAAATTCAATTAATTTTTTGGGTTAATATATTTTGACCAAAACCCTAAATATATTATTACCCTAGCCCAGAAACCTTAGAATATCATATTGTAATTGGACGGGGAGGGAGGGCAAAAACGCGTCCACGTTAGCGCGTTTTTCCTGGTGATTCAGCAGCAAAGCGCATCCCCAGGGGCGCGCTTTGCTGCCGTTTCCCCCCCAAAACGCGCTGACGTGGACGCGTTTTGAGGGGAAACGACCCTTTTCCGTAAATATTTTTGAAACTGGCCCTTTTTCGTAATTAAATTAGTTTTTGGGTATTTTACCCCAATAAACCAATACGTCATATATATATATATATATATATATATATATGAGTATTACTTTACACCATTATTAATTAAAGGCACGTGAATTGTTTTATAATTATTATCAATATTATCATTTGCACACATTAAATTATTTAAATTTATTTATTTAAAAATTTATTATAACATTCAAATTATAATTAATTTATACATTAAGTATGTCTGTGCATGACATGAGTAATTATTTAAAAATTTATTATAACATTCAAATTATAATTAATTTATACGTGCATGACATGAGTAACAAAACTAGTGAATATATAAATGAGATTTTTTAAAAGAGAATTAATTTAAATATTAAAAATAATAAAATGCCAAATTTCATAAAAATACAATATGAACACAAATTCTTTTAAAACGTTGTAATATAATATGTGTGTGTGACGTGTTCAAGCCACAATATTCAAAAGTATCTAGGCCTGTTATTGAGATGTAGTACGGTAGTTGCTCGGTTGAGGGTTTAATTTTCATACATAAAAATGGAACGTATTTTATGTTTAATAATTTACTTCTTCAAAAAGCACATGTGATAAAAGAATTAATCAGTGTTTACATGGATATCCTAATTTCAAAAAAAAAAAAAAAGTTTTTAGTGCTCTAGTATTGTTAATTTGTGGGATGGATGAGAATGAGATCACACGAGAAATCATTCGGCAAGAGAGCAAATCTAAGTACACCTTTTGATGGGTGTGGTATCGAATAGAAAATTAATATAATATTTTACTCTTATAAATTTAATTTCTAAATAGTGATGAATCATTTATTAAGTTTACTTTTTTATATTCCCTCGAAAAAAAAATCACTTTTTATAAAACAAAATTAAAATCGAAATGAAGATTTTCAAATTAAAATAAAAGAGAGAATATATTTTTTGGCCCCTAAATTGGTAACTAAGTGTATTTTGATATCTATTATTTTTGTTTTATTTTATTTTGGTACTTGAACTTGACAATTAAATCCATATTCAACTAAATTTAGTTGCCAAGTTCAGGTATCAAAGTGAATGAAAAAAAAGTACATGCACCAAAATGAACTTAATTGTCAAGCTTAGGAGCAAAAATCATATTGTCGAAACTATTTTTTTGTTGGAAAACGGGGGTCGACTTTAAAAACGAAAATGGAGTCGCCACCCATCCTTTTTCGAGATGTGATCAAATCACCTTGAGATTGATCATTAAAATATTTTGATTTATTAAAACATAATTTTGGCCTACAAAATTCGAGAAAACGGGTTTGGGAGTCAGTTACGGACGAGGAATGATTAACACCCTCGTAACGCCCAAAATTGGTACCTAATTGATTAATTTAGATATTAATGTCAAAAATTTGAAAAGATTTTAAAATACGATCCTCTTCATTTAAAAGAAAACTTGAATAAATTAAATTGGATGCTAAGACCCTCTTATTTCGAAGAAGTAAAATGTCACCCCCAGTGAGTTAGGATACGACATTTCAAAACCTCGACACTAAGCTTGTCTTTTGACTTTTAAAACTCATGCATTTAAGTTTAAGAAGGATATTCGGCTATTTGGGTCAAATGAAAAATCGGAACCCAGTAAGTTAGAGCACAATTTCTCAAAATTCCAAATACAGAATATTACATTTATTTTTTAGAAATCCTTATCTCGAGATAACAAAATGTCATATCTAGTGAGTTAGGACACAATATTTTTGAATTCCCGAGAATAAGTTTTTATTTAACTTACATGCTTGGATTTTTAAAAAAGATAATCGGGTTTTTAGGCTCGATGAGAAAAATCGAAACCCAGTAAGTTAGGGTACGATTTCTCGAATCTCAAATTACGAAAAATTGCTAAATAAAGAATTTTTTTTTGTACCGGACAAAGATTAATATAACACGATTTTATAGAAAATGAACTGCGGTACTAATATGCATAACAGGCTAATAATAAATGTGTTGATGTAAATGACAATAATAAGGGCAAACATAAAAATAAAAATAAGATAAATAAAAAAAATAAATGAATAAATGAATAAATAAAAAATAAAAATAACACAAACTAATTATATAAAAAAATAGTGAGTAAATAATAAATAAATGAAGACTAAAAAGAAATAATTAAAAATTTAATAGTGAACAAATAAATAGATAAACTAATGAATATTAGATAAAATAATTTAAAATAATAGTAATAATAATGATAATAGTAATAAAAATAAAAATAATAACACTAGTAATAATAATAATAATAATAATAATAATAATAATATAATAATAATAATAATAATAATAAAAAATAGAAATAATAATACTAGTAACAATAAAAGTAATAGTAGTAGTAGTAGTAATAATAATAATAATAATTAATTTAATAGCAAAAATAACAAAAGGGACTAAATTGAACTTTTAAACAGGAATTTGGGGCAAATTAGAAATAAAAGGAAAAGAGGGGACTCAATTAAAACGAGCGCCATAAAGGAGGGACTAACTGGGCAATTTCGCCCTGCCCCCAAAACGATACGGTTCAAATAGGAACCCAAATGAAACTGAAACAAAATGTAGGGTCAAAATTAAGAATAAAAAAAACTTAATTGTGAAATTACAAAAAAGCGGAGGGACCAAAAGCGCAAATAGACCAATAGCTGAAAAAGCGTGGATCCCCTGGAGCGGGTCGGGTTGCGCGTGGGTCAGAGACTAAATGATGCCGTTTTGGGGGATTAAGAATGCCAACGAAAACGACGTCGTTTAGCGATGCTATAAAAGAAAAAAAAATTGGAAAAATTCATTTGTTCCGTGTTTTTCAAAAAAAAAAAAGGGTTGCCCCTTTGATTTTTTCTCTGGGTTTAACCTAGAAATAGGTTGTGGATGCCACCGATGGCCTGTTGTTGCTCCGCCGCAGCTCCGCTGTAGCAGGTGGCCGGAGTAGCGCAAAAACGACCTTTTCCGCCCCCTTTTTATCCCTCATTCGTTTTTTTTTTTTAAAAACTTTTGAATCCTATGTTCATTTTAGAAATAAAAGGGAAAATACGTAAACTAAAAAAGGGAGGCTCTCATCGCCTTTCGAAACCTCGTCTGAACCCTCATAGGTTCCGAGGTGTTCAGGCTCCAGCAGTATTTATCAGCGAAGATGCCGGCTGACTCAGGTAAGCCCATTTTTCTTTTAATTCCTTATTTTTATACCTTAAAATAAAAAATAAAAAAAATGAAGAAAAATAAATAACAAATATGTAAAAGGATCACCTTTGAAGTTTTGTTCTTTGTTTTTTCGATTGCTTTTTGTATTGATTCGGTGTGTAAAAGAATATACAATGGTTTCCTTCGGTTTTAAAGCCGAAATCGAAAATAATGAAATAAAAAATACATCATTTTTTCTCTTTTTTGTTATTCTCTGTTTGTTGTGCTGTTTGTCTGTCCTTTTTGCAGGTACGGAGGCTACACGTGGCGGTGTACGGAGGCGTGCAGACGTGGTGGCGTGCGTGGGGTGTACGACGGCTGAAGAGGCATGCGGTGCAAGGAGGTTCTAGAAACCTTTAGGGTTTCTGAAAACCTAATTGGTTCTGGGTCACTCTGGCCTGTCCAATATTGGGCCTATGTAAACTGTACCTGGGCTTTTGTTATTGGGTCTTTTTATGTTTATTTTGGACTGATAAATTTGGACTGTTATTAATTAGTTTTTGTATTTATTTGGTTTTAATTTTTGGGTTAATCGGGCTTGGGCAAGATTTGGTCCTTACATATGTTATCCCAAAATAAAAAAGGCATAATGATAATGCTTAATTTTTTGTCAATTTGACCCTACTTTTTTTTAGCTAAATTTAGCCTTCAATCTTTTAAAAGAAGTCAAATTTGACTATCAATCTTTCAAAAATAATTGAATTGTTTTTTTTTAATGGAAATGTTGACTAAAATATTAAAATTTTAAACATTACAACCCACATAACAGTCTTTATGTGCTTCATATCGTTCCTTTTTCAATTTTACAAACTTTTTTTTATAATTTTTTTGAATTTTGAATTTGAATATTTCATAAATTTTAAATTAATTCTTAACGTGACATATAAGACAAATAGTGTTGTTGATTAAAGTGTTCGATAAGGGAGGTGACAAGGAGAAGATGGTAGTGGTAATAAAGGGGCAAATTTACCTAGATAAGTGAAGAGCTGGAGTAAGAGGAGAGTAAAAGGAGAGTAAAGAGAGGGTAAAGGAGATTGTATTTAGGTAAGATGCACAAGGTTACTCAAGGAGAATGAAGATCCTTTAGTCATCATTCCTTGGGGTATTTATAGGGGAAGACCTTGTGTTTGGTAGTGCCCGTCACTAACAGTATAGGTGGTGGTAGGTTGGTTGTCATCAAGTGTGATACTACTCTAACATTTCCTTTGTTGAGGTAGTATGATGTTGTTATACTTTAGTGGTCCTTTGGTGGTCCTCTTTTGGAGATAAATGTGTTCTCGCTAAAAAGCGAATGGTTTAGTGGCGGGTGGTTTAATGGAGGATGAAGCATACGGGTGGTTAGTCACCCATTGATCAGTTGGACGATGTGAGGTGGGAGACCATTCGTGGGTGCTTCTCTAGTAGCTTCTCGTGGTGCCACATGTCCAAGACGGGTAGGAGTATAACAAGTGTCGTGTCAACATGAAGTATATGTGAACTACCATGCAAATTGCCACACCAACTTCGTTAAAAAAATTAATGCTATAATCAGCATTTCCATTTTAAAAAGAGATTAACTCTTTTTGAAAAATTAATAGCCAAATTTAGCTTAAAACAAAAAAGAACAACGACCAAATTGACAAAAAATGTCAACATTTAAGATTAAAATTTATCATTTTGCCATAAAAATTGCTAATAATATAGATTTTTTTTTTCTAAACTAAAGATCATTAAAGATTCATAAGAAAGGTGGCAAAGCCACACCCCTTATTTTTTTTCTAAAAAGAAAGATTAAAAAAAAAAGGTAAATTATACCATTTGTCATTAAATTATGGGTAAATTTTAAATAATCTAGTGACCAAATTAAAACTTTTTTTAATTAAGTGATAAAAAAAATTATCCATAATTTAGTGACTAATGATGTAGTTTACCTTAATTTTTATTATCTTTTTGTTGTTATTTGAATAATTGAAATTAACCTTATCTTAGTCAGTTTTTTTTTTTTTCTTTTTGATAAAATATCTTAGTCAGTTTTCTACTTGCATAAATAAGATAAATTATCCATGAAATTTTTTGTGCCTTTTCATCCTTTCCAAAACTTTATACATACAATTTGTGCTTGGTTGGACTTGAAGCCATGCCCAAAGGATTATAGAGCATTGTTAAGGATTAAACCTTGGGTGGGACCCTCACACATCTGGTATAATGTCTTAGTGAGGGGTTTTGTCACCTGACTCCGTTGAGAACTAAGTGCTTAAAGAAATAGATGATTCATACAGTAGAAGAGTGTTATCGAATGTTTAACAAAAGCGAACTATACGCGTTGCGTCCACCGAAGAACAATACCATGAGGGTTTGATCCAAGGTCGCATGACTCAACAGAAGGGACCTCTGTTCAAAAGGTATAAACGGCAGTTTTGGAGTGGTCAAACTGCTAGGAATGAAAATAATATTATTCCTTTTTTCTAAAGCTGAAATACCTCGCTGGGTTAGGAAGTTCTCTACCAGTGGCAAACTTGTTGAATTGTCAAGTTGACAACTCAAACAATGTGGTTAATGTCTCACATAGACCTATGCTTAATCTTGCTGGTTGCTCTATGCATGGAGATGAGGACAGGATTATAAGGGCCTCAATTCTAATAGCTAATCAGACTGGAACTAAACCTAACCCTTCATCTGTTGTATTGCAGGCCAAGGATTTTTCTTTGCAAACTGCATCGAAGCTTACAAAGCTCAAATCATGTTGTATCAGTGTTGGGAACCACATTGGAGAAACCAACCAATCCACAGGACATCCCAAAACCAAGTACAAGTCAATTTACAAAACAAACCCTGGAAATATTATTAACAGGACTACACTACACTATGAATACAAGATCAAAATGGAACTAACAAAATTCATGGCTAATCCCCCTACATATTCTTACAATGTAAATTAATATAAATATCAATACCATATGCCTATTCTTGGAGAGAAAAAAGAAACCAAAAGTCAATGTAGGACATTCCATAAAAACCTTGATAGTTTCTTTCTCAAACATCCCAATGTCTTGTAAGATGATATTTTGAGTCTGGAGTTATTGCTGGTGCTGGAGGAGACATTTGAATTTCCTTGGCTCCATCTGCTTCCAGATCTTGAACATTGAGAAGCATTCATCCAGTCCATGAGCTCCAGCAGTGTCAATGCATTCTTGGATCCTTTAGAACTCCCGTTCACTGATATGTTGGACAAAGCTTGAATTATGTTTTCTGTCATTATAATTTTACAATACCCTGTGTTCTCGTAGCATAGAAACAGGAGCAACTCAACACCAACTTCTTGTTCTTCCTTTTTACTAGAGTCCAAGATTGTGGCGATCGAAGTACATAAACCAGCTTCAACAATTTCAATTCTAGCCTCCTCAATGTCACGTATGTTGTTTATAATCCCAACGCAATACCCTGCAACATTTGGATCTTCAAGAAAAGAAACCAACTTTGGAATATAACCCAAATATGTAATATGGTAACCAACATTGCTGCCATTCGATAAATTCCATAGGATCTTCAGAGCAAGCATGTTAAATTCTGTGACTGTAGTGTCCAGAAGTTTTAGGATGGAAGGCAAAATGCCACATGCCACAATTCTGGACTTATAGTACTGTTTCCAGGATAAGATTTCCAGTATTGCAAGGCACTCTCTAGTTGTTTCTGAATCCAGTAATGATGCCAACAAATAGATAACATCTTCATGACAGGGAGGTAATTCGATTCTGCAGATAAGAACAGATACTTCTATCAATCAAGTCTGGAAATATGTCGGACACGAATGAAGAGTCAGAACAACATAGGCGAATAATATAGACATTCAATCAAAAACAGATTTAAATGGCATTGGCAGTGCCAATCAATGTTACCTGCAGCCACTTAAAATCGCCAAAAGCACCTCTGCTCCATCTTTTTGCATTTTTACATCACATAAATCATTTGCATCCTTCAAAAATTTAATCACAGGAACAACATGACTATTTGAAAAGGTTAAACGCTGGGCCTTATCGTTGTCTTCTAGTAGCCCTTTGACATTTTGAACAGCCTTGCATTGAGATATCCAGGAATGTTTATCAAGTTCAGAAAGACAGACAACACGAATACCATCAGTACTTAACTGATGATGATGTATTCGATGGTGGGAATTCGCAGCAACCTGAGGCAGCATGGACTTAATCTCATCATTAGATTTCCCGTCCGAAAAATCTAAACTCGAATCAGTACTCACTGAGTCAAGTGTGACGCTCCCTATTTCGAGTCGAGAACCAAGTACGGAAGTGCCAAAGCTAGCAATGGAGCAGGAAGAAGGTTGACGTAAGGAAAGCAGGGAAGGAACTGGTTTTACATGTTGAGGAACATTGATTCCATGCCTCAAAAGCCAGTTAGAAATAAGGGCTTTCATTGCTAAATTTGGTGTGAGGGAAAATTGCATCAACTTTGTATTAGTCACAGGGCACATCTGATTGCCTTCATTAAACCACTTCTCAATCCAAACTCGTTCGAATGTTTGCCCAGAAGCAATAATTACAGGATCATAAAGCAATCTCCTAGAGATTGGGCATATGATTTGGTCAGGAATTATAGGAAGGAAGAAATCATAGCCTGAAGTTTCAACATTTTCATCTCCATCTTCTTTCATCAATGAAAAAAGGCTTTCTTCTTCCGTTCTTTTAGGTTGGAGTTGCCAAATTAACTTGCCATGTTTCTTGAGAAGATACAAGAGATAAGTCAAGACTTTCCTCTTATTTGGGTTTGTATCCTGGACACTTCCAAGCAGTTTCTTGATGGATCTTTTCTCTATTAAAAGAGCAAAAGGAGATGTAATACTCAGTCTCAAAGAAGAAAGTCGAAGAGCCTCAATTTCGGATTGCTTCCTGGAGGCTGATGCAGATTTGTCATGTTCTAGCAGTGCAATTATAGCTGCTCCAGCTTCATGTTCTGAAGCTTCTAATTGAAACCTTGCACTTCTAAGTTCATCTATAATTCCAGCTATCTGTAAACAGTAATGTCTCCTTTAATCACAATCAAGGAAACTGCAGCTAACGCACAAAACAATATATCTATATATACCATTCCTATGTTACTCCGCCCCCCTTAAAATTTGACATATACACGTATCCGGCACTCGCATCTGAGTCCGAATAACATAGTATCATTCCATCATTAGAGTAAGAACAGCACCAAATAATGCATGGAATGACTAAAGTAAATCAAGCACTTTATGATCCTCCTGCGAGGAAATTTAAAAAAAAGACACAATAGTTTTCGAGTATTATTACAAACCTTTGCAGCCAACACCGATGGAACCATTTCTCGAACTTGAATCATGCAAATCTCTGAAGTTTTCCGAATTTTATCACACCTCAAGAGTAAACCTTTACCTGTAATTGCCTAAATATTTGATAAATACGATTGTTATACAAATTATGTCAATATCCTCATAATTATGTGAATGGCTTACTGAATAAATTGGACCATCAGAAACCTAACATGAGATTTTGTTTCTTAATAAAACAACAGTCTGGGACTATGATAACAACGCCTAGATTCAGCAGATAACTGTTTCATACATATTTTATTTCTTACGTAAACAGAAAAGTAAAAAAATTAAGAAGTACCAAGTAGAGTTTGCTGGATTCAGAACAGAGCTGGATTAGTAAGTTGGCTTTATCCATTGCCGATTGTAATGAGCATAATGCACGCATTCCTAATGTGCATCCTGGCCGAGCTGACTCAAGAGCTGCAAACATGGGCGAAATGCTATCAACGAGTTTCTTCAGCTCCAAGCACATTAACCGATGTATCTGCATCCATTGCGATTGATAAGTACACAAACAACAAAATCTCTCAATGCCAAAATGATACCTTCTTGGATAATATTCTGAAGAAGTGGAAATAACCCCGACTGTGGTAAGGTTCTTAGTTAATTTCATTATGTGGGATATTTTATAGAGCTTAGCTAAGAGGATCAAATAAGGAGATAGTAAGAGCGTTTCTCCCTTTCTTTTAACGAAAATAGTCAACTTTTTGTTTGCAACGCTTCCTTTCTCTACGAAAGAACACTGCAACAGCTCGGACTATATCAAACTGTGATTCTTCTAGGGAAAATATGGTCTAAAAGCAGTTAACACTTACCTTAATGGTGCTGTGATATGGAAGATCAACACTCTGAGTAGCACCAAGTTCCATATGATAACAGTATCCTCACCCTACACATTGACCAAAACATTTGGAGCACTTAAATGATTATATTTGCATAATATATCATTTACACATCTGAATTACTGATTACAGTTACACGAATACTTCCACCAATTATTTTGCCAACATTATATGATCTGTTAAGTGAAATATAATTGAAAAGAATGGAAACCAGAGGATTGTTATGGACCAAGTAGCCTTGCAAAAAAACTTGAGAAGTTGAACCTTAAGGTGTCAAATAGAACTAAAAAGAAAACTTACCCGGTTATTCTACTGCCAGAAACTCAGCAAACAGATCCGTTAAAGACCCAAGATTTGAAACACGAAGATGCAGGGCAAAGGAAAGTGTAATCACAATGAAACTATAACTCAAGGTATCACATGCCCGTGGAACTAGTTTTCTTATTCAGTTTATACTTCATATTTCATAGAATAAAAAGAAAACAACAGGATTTATGAGAAAAACAGTCATTGTCAGAAAGACTACATATTTCCACAAGAAAATTTCCAGGAGGTGGCTAATGTGTGAGAGAGAGAGGAATAGGATTGTCCACGTATCTTTTGTCTGTTTAGAAGCACACCAAATGCCTCCAAGAGACAGTTGACTCTTCCAAAATGGTAAAAAAGGGAAATTAAATGTTAAAACGACCTCCAAGCACGGGGCCAAAGGCAGAATTTTTTTTTAGTGGGATGAAACTAAATTTTAATTTTTATAATAATAAAAATATAAATTCATTATCTATTTATAATTTTTAAAAGAATAAATTAAATTTTAATATTCATAAGAGGAGTTAAAAGTATAATTTTGTATTTATTAATTTAATATTTTAAAACATTTAAAAGACTTAAATAAAAACTTTGATTTTAGGGGTTCACAGCGCTACGCCTTGCCTCCATTTGTTAGGGTGAAACAAGACACAGACATTGAGATGACAATGTGAGGACAATTGTGAAACCAAAGAAACCAGTGTGATTGGACATCTTTTCACCAACAAAGAATACCATGCTTATGCTTTACCCCTCTCCCCCTCGACAGGGAATAGGTTTTCTGAGCCGTGTTAAGTTTTGTCGGTGTGATTACTTTGTCTATGGTTTGGGGACTTTTCTTTTATAGGGTTAACCTTTCCTTAGCCTGTTTATTTATTTTTTTTCTTTAAAGTCTCAAGAATTCCATAGAGTAAGTATAAGATTTTCAAGTGGTGATGGTGATGGTGAGTGTGATAGGAATGGATTCCAAGACTCAGATTGACGTTCTCCTGACAAAGGAATATATATATATATATATATATATTCTGTGTTTGTGGAGCTTAATATTGTGTTAATGCATCATTCTTTCTGTTTTGTATTGCCATAGTAAATTCTAAGCATAACATCTCTGTTACGTAGAAAGAAGAGTGTCACAATCAATGTAGGCTGAGCCCAATCCAAGTATGATCTCTAGCTTTCAAGATCACTGATACATGTACATTAAACTTCACCAATGGAGATTAAGTTTAGATTTAGGGTTTATATTTTAGGATTCTGCTCTTTTATGCTGAGTTGGTTTTCTTATTTAACTTTGCCTGTTCAAGTTTCTATGGAATTCTTAATGTTTTTACTATCTATATAAAAGGAGAGAAAATGATTCTATCCACCCGTTATATATCCCACTCCAATAAATTAAGGTCATCTCATTTTCTTTTTATTAGATCAGGAAGGTCTTCCTGCATTGTGGGTTTTTTTTTTTTTTCATTATAATTTGATATTGTTTCTTTTGATTGATGAGTGCAAGACACTCCTTAGTAGTATGAGTTCCAGCTCTTTGCTACCTGTTTTTCATGAAGAGAACATGTGTGTTAATGTCTTAATCCGTATGGGGAGTATTTTACAATATTGACCCTCTCAAGATGTTTTTTCTTCTGATGATTTATTTTTTTTATGTTGATCCTCCTGTTTGTTTATGGCGTTTGCATTTGGACGATGCCCAAGGGCAAGTTATCCAACTTTACTTTAAGTACTAAATAATACTTGATCCCTTTTTTTCAAAAAAAAAAAGAAAAAAAAGTAGATTTTTAAAAATAAGGGGCTAAATTTCAATGCACCAATTATTAAGAGACTTATAGTCATGGTTATTTAAATTGGATTGGAAACCGGTCGGGGTACTAGTCCGAAGAGAGGCAATAGACTAATTGATTTGTGAATTGGTACGAACCAATTGAAGAAGGTTAAAAAAATTGGTTGAATTTTTTTTTATGATTTTTAATGATTTATTTAATAGAATCATATGAACCAAATCAATAACTAGTTCAATTTTGAAAATTTTATTTAGAGTATATTTTATTCTTCAAAATTTTAAGAGAGATATAGTCAACATGAATAATTCTATTAGATGAAAGGAACATATCCATTTGTTGGAAAAAAAAAACAGAAAACCCCATAAAATATCTCGAAGACCTTATAGTGGACTTAAAATAAAAACAAAATTAATAAAATTTGAAGCTATTGACCAATATTAATAAATCAGAAGGTTTTTAAAATATATATATATATATAAAAATGACAAATTTCATTGAAGAGAAAAGTAGGTGACATGGAAGGGTCAATGAGATGTTGACGTTTTTGCCACCAAAAACTTCAATGACATAATCCTTTAAAGCATGTATGGAGCTTGTTTGTTTACTTGGTCATCAATGGAAGGAGTCAAAGTTGAGAAAAAGTACTTGAACCTCGTGTTATAAGAAAATAATACCACACCCAGATTTTGTTGAATTCATAACCATCAAGTTTCACTTGTATCCCAGATAATCTAATCAAAACCAAATAACCTGAAACAAAAGGCCAGTGTGCTTCCCTGCAACCCCTTTTCAATGAATCAACACAACCTGCTAGTTCCAGACTTTTTATATATTTCTTCACAGATAATAAGTGAACTAGCTTCAACTAAAAATTTCACTTATGACAGGATAGAAACAAAGGCACCCTAAGTTCAATATTAGTTAGCAGTATTATTTCTTATTTACACTACAGCAAAATAGACTTTTAGCAGCATTTTTTTAGGCCTTTCAGTGCCGCTAAAACTATTTGCGGCATTTTTACAAGCGCCGCAAAAAATGTCGCTATAGATAACGCCGCTAAATTTTGCGGCCTTCATATGAAAAAACGCTACTAAAGCTAAAGGTCATGTTCTTTAGCGGCGCTTTTCCCACAAACGCTGCTAATGGTCATGTTCTTTACCGGCGCTTTTTCAAAAATGCCGCTATAAAACATGACCTTTAGCGTCGCTTTTCCTAAAAACGCCGCTAAAGGTCATGAAAAATAAAAATAAAAATAAAATATTATAAAAACACCACAAATCCGTTCCCACAAATTAAAATGACTATCAGATATCAATTTCCAATATACATTTTAATCTGATTGAATAAATTAAAGCCTATTTTAGGCACTAGCTGATTGCAAATAACACACTAGCTGATTGAATAAAGTAAAGCCTATTTTACATTTTAATCGGATTAACTTTTGGATAAAGCTTCCTCTTAATAAAATATTCGTCAGATAATGCGGCCTTCTCCAAACTAATAGCTACCTGCGAAAGGGAAAAATAATAGAAGGCAAGAGAAAAGCATATTAAAACATTTACAGTAAACAAAGAAATCATAGACAATATTAGAAATGTCACTTATACAAACTACAAAGTACTGATGAATCCCTGTTTGGAAAACATAATACTATTTACAGAATCTGCCACCAAATATGAAGCCAACATGACTGAACTCTTAGTCCATGCGTTATTATACCTTGATCAGCTTACATACCATGGAAACATTCAAGTTTAATCATGAAGTGCTTAAAACAGATTAGGTGTGGGAAAAGGTTAGTTGCTTTATGTAAAAGAAAATAATTCGGAGGGTTGTCGATACACACCTCAATAAGTAGTGGATCTCGGCCAACAATAGAAAAAACTTCCTCTGCCAATTTCTTTATCACCTTTGCCCTTGGATCATAGTTTTTGTATACACGGTGGCCAAAACCAGACATTTTCCGCTTCCTGAAGAAATGAATATATATGCAAAAATAAATAAAACAATCACAAGAAAATATAGCACTGCATGTCGAACCATTAGCTTGAACTAACAACAAAATTATATATACAATATTCACTTGTTTTTGACACCTTCAATGAACTTTGGAATGTTCTCTACTGTTCCAATCTCGCCAAGCATCTTGAGCACAACCTATAACAACCAAGAGAAAGAAAACCAAAAATAAGCTCAGGCACTGCTGTCACAAACAGCTTATGATAAAAAGAAGCTTGATATGCTCAAGTGGATAATATACAGTTGCAGTGCAATTATATAGTCTGAACAAGCATATTGTAACACCGTCCCTTTGGAAATTGAATTTCAGAAAATTATTGATAGGCATTGCATTATTATGAAACAGAAAATATTTGGTTCTGCATACCTCGTTGGCTCCACCATGAAGAGGACCATATAGTGCTCCAACAGCTCCAACTAAAGCAGTGTATATATCAACTCCACTACAGATGCAGATATACTCATATTTCATATATAGATTTTTTTTGGTTGCTCTAACACAGTAGGACAATAACATTAATAGACATACCATTGGATGAGCATCATGAGGCATTGATTGTATAATGTCCTACAAAAACAAAGAAAACATGATACAACTTTTGTTGAACTAGAAGGAATAGACCCAATTAATAGTATTGCTGAAAAAGTATCAAAACTTTGGCCCTTATATCTAGATTGCTTAGATCAGGAATGTGATGAGCTTGAACTGTCTTTCAAATCCCCAAGTGAGTGGTGCAGGAACAAGCGTGACTGGGGTAAACTATTTCACAAGCCGTGTCTTTAATTCTTCTTTTCAGACCTTTTTATATGCATTTATTCACACAACCAATGCAATTAATTTATATAATATTTATTAAAACAGTAGCGTATAAATGAATGTATAAAATGTAAATCCCATATGGACAAAACAATTGTTCTATAAATTATTTATAAAATCAAACATTCATGCTTACAATGCTTTCCAAGTGTTGGGATGACGCGATTTACCTTACAAATGGGTAGCCACTCTCTTAATCGAAAACGGGTTCGGCCTTGCCAACTATTTTTTTAATTCTCCTTTTCTCATTTTAAAAAGACAATTCTTTTGGAGGGGGACAGCAGGATTCAAAATCAACATCATTAATATTGCATTCAAAATTACCAACATTGATAAGCCTTGTAGTCACTGCTCTTTCCAACATGGTGCTAGGAAGATCCATAGGATACAAATAAGGCTTATATAACTGATCGACAATGGAAGAGGATCTGCGGAACCCGCCCCTCGTTTCGGAGCAGCTGCACATTTCTAATATATTTGGAAGATTAATTATATTCATATGTTTGTATATAAAAAATATTAAATAAGAACAATATAATATAATATACAGTTGGATGCCTAATGTTGTTTTGGGTGATGCCATGCTCGCTTCAATAGAATTCAAATTGCCTAAGATTCAGTGGAGAATAAAATGCAACTGCACAACAAAGTGAAACAAGCAAAAGGATGAATAAAGTAACACTTAGCTATTGCAATGTAGCTTGGATTTGTGCATTGCAACTTCTTTTTAGCTTCTTTTCTTCTTTTTCCTCCTTCAATTTTTCAAATTCCTCATGTTTGTCTTTCTTTTCCCACTTAAAACCTTGCTTTTTACCTTTTTATTGGAAAACAATGAACTTAAATGAAGAAAAAAAATCATGTGTTCTCTCTAATTTAATGTTCATAGGGTAAAGGGATTGCTTTTGAAGGATCATATTTGTTTGCTTTTCATATTTTTATTGGAAAATAATGAACTTAAATGGAAAAAAAGAATTCCTTTGTTTGCTTTTGTTTTCATGCATTTGAGTATTAAATGAGATAATTTGTAGAGTTAATTTTATTATATTATTTAAAATTAGAACCAAATTGATATAATGTGTAAGTATTTAAGTATTAAATATATTATTATAGAATAAAAATGACTAAAACATAACTAAACAATAATACTGAAATTGAAAAATTTTATAATTTAATAACTAAAATAAAAATACTAAAATTGAAAGACCATAATAGTTTGATAATTAATAGTATACCTTAAAATCTAAACGATAATTTGAGAAATTTAAATTTAGGCATTTAGCAGAATGAAGCTACTTAGTTAGTGCCGTGCATGTACTGCAACTCTCTTTATGTTTTTTCCTTTTTAGTTTTTGATGTAAGTGCCACTAGCTGATTGAATAAAGTAAAGCCTAACTTTGAACTGGGTTGGCTAGTTTCCAAGCACCACACTAACTCTAACAAGAAAACCAAAACACATTAGCCTGGTCAGAAGTTGTATTGCTATCTCACAACATTGTCCCAAAGAATGAGTAATTGGCAAAAGTAGCTAGGGGTGAGCGTTCGATGGAATCAAGTCGAATCGAATGAAAAAATTTCGAGTTAATCAAGTTGACGAATCATATTTTATCATCCTAATTTGATTTGAAATTTTCTCGAATCGAGTCGAGTGAGATGGAATTCGAATCAAATCGAATCGAATATATTTGTTCGAGTTAAATTTTAAAAAATAAATTTGGGTCCTTGTAACCATTGTCTCCCATCGTAATAAAATTTGTCCACCTTAACCAATTTTTTTTATTAACTTTCATCACCAAATAATTTATTTATTAATCTTTTATATACGAGTTAGCTTCTTTGCTTGTTTAGTTGTTTCAGTTATCTTCAGATTCTTGTCACTATGTATTTTTGGAATTAAAAAATATTTTAAATGTAAAAATGTGATTTTTTAATAAAAGCTATTTTAAAGATAAAATGTGAAATTGATACCAATATAAAATTTTAACATGAACATTTTATGGCATAATTAATAATTCAATTTTAATATAAATATTCAATATGACTAAATAATTCAATAATATAAATAATATAAAATGTGAAATTTAATTTAATAATATAAATAGTAAATATAAATAAAATTATTACTATTTATATTTAGTGATTTTTTTTGGATAATTGTCGAAACCATTTTTAAAAGTTTTGAAAAACGGGGTCGACTTTTAAGAAAATGAAAATGGGAGTCGCCACCAATCCCTTTTTATTTAGGTGTGATTGGATCACCTTGCAAAACGTTTTATTTTAAAATATTTTTGGTATACGAAAACAAGAAAACGGGTTCGGGAGTCGGTTAGATATGAGGAAGGGTTAGCACCCTCATATCGCCCAAATATTGGTACCTAATCGATGAAATCATGTTCAAATGTTTGAAATTTAAAAGTATAAAATTTTAAAAACTTTGAACCATTTAAGTTAAAACTTGAGATTCTTTTATTCCGACGGAATATAAACATCACATCCAGCACGTTAGGACACGACATTTTAAAACCTTCGTAATCAAAATCATCTCACGATTTACAAAACTCATCAAAAGGGTAATTAGTTATTTAGCCAAACGGAAAATCGTAACCCAACACGTTAGGGCACTATTTCCCGAATTTCTAAATACCAAAACATTGCCTTATTTTAAGTTAAAACTTGAGAATCCTTTGTTCTGAAGGAATATAAACATCACATCCAGCACGTTAGGACACGATATTTTAAAACTTTCGTAATCAAAATCATCACATGGTTTATAAAACTTGTAAAAAGGATATTGAGTTATTTAGCCAAATGGAAAATCGCAACCCAGCACGTTAGGACACTATTTTTCGAATTTCTAAATACCAAAACATTGCCTTGTTTTAAAAAAAACATTTAGATAAAATGTAGTAATTTTGCAAAAATGTATTTTTTATTTTAAATAATAATCCATGTAACAATATTGCATTTATTGAACATAAATATTAAAAGTAATTATAATACATTAACATTTAATTATAGACAATGTAAAATACAACTAAAATAACTACACTATGGTAATCATAAAATAATAAATAAATAAAAGGACATTGTATAAACAAATAAAATGCATAAGGCAATATATATATATATATATATATAAAACAATTAAAAAAATACTAAACAAATATGAACTTTTCATGCAAGATTAAATGATGAATAATTTAACAATGTATAGAAATTTTTTAAAAAAATATATAACATAATAATTAATAAAAAATATGTGATAATATTAAATAAAATAATAAATAATGAAAATATATGCCTATATGTAGTACATTAATTAGAAAATTATATGCATAATATAAATAATATAATTAAAATAAAATTCATAAAAAATAAAGTTTTATACAATGTAACATAATACTAATAAAAAAATATAATAATATATAAATTATTAAATAAGTAAAATAATATATAAATAAATATAAAGATAGTAAAATATGTATAAATTTATGCTATTAATAATAAATAAATATTTTAATATAAAAAAATCAAAAAATAAATAAGAAACCTGGACCAAATAATAATAAAAATAAATATAAAGGGATCAAATTATAAATAAAAGTAAATAAATGGACTTAATTATAAAAATGAAAATATGCGGAGGGGCTAAAGGGATAAATCTCCCATTTTCGAAAACAAGCGGATCTTGTTTGGGTCCGGGTCAACGCGCGGGTCATGCTAGGCGAAAACGACGCTGTTCCATTTCGCCTATAAAAGTCATTTTTATTGCGAAAAATTCATTTTAACACTGTTTGTAAAAAAAACTGAAAAATTCTCTGAAATGTTCATTCCCCTCCGCCTGAGCTCCGATCGTCGGTTTTAGGGCCACGCGTCTCACACGCCTCCATGGCCGGTGGCCGGAGGCCTAAAACGTCTGCTTTTCCTCGCTTTCGAAAGGTAACTGCTTCCCTTTTTACTTTTTTTAAACCGTGGTTATATGTAAAAATATATATATGAAAAAATAAAAATAAAATAAACGACAGAATAAAAGGAGAATCACCTCAAAAAAAAAATACTCTGGTTTTATTGATTTCTGTTTCTGTGAATATCTCTGTTCCTATTTCCCTATATATTTTGTATTGCTCTTTCTGTATATTTGCCTTTTTTTCTCTGTATGTGTGTTCATCTGCTTTTTTTCTTCCCCCTCTATTTACAGGTTTTTACAAGGGGTTTTTATAACCCCTCCCCCCCAAAAAAAAACAAAAGAAAAGGAAATAAATCTTGCCATATTCGCTTCTTTCCTTTCTCTGTTGTGTTTCCTTATTTTGCAGGACGAGCGAGGATAGCGGTGGTGACTGCGGCGTCATCTGCGCGCGGATCGCGGCCTGATGATCGAAGGCCTGGCGATGGTGCGAGAAGTCAACTACGGCGCGACTGTTGGCCTGGGCGCGAGGAGCGACGCGACTGTTGGAATCCAGGTGGGACATTTGCGGCCCTAGGGTTTCCAAAAACCTTAGGCTTCTGTCCTCTGTTTAAGTTTTTGGGCCTCTTGGGCCGAATCGATTTGGGTCTAGGTTTATTCGGGTAGCTGTTTGGGCTACGGGTTTAACCTGGTAACTGTTTGGGCCAAGGGTAGGAGGTAGTCTGTTTAGGTATTTTAGGTTGGACTGTTTGTAAATTAAATCTTGGGCTTTTGTAAAAAGGACTGTAAAAATAAACATTGGTTTTATTTTTTATTTTGTTTTGGTTTGTTATAAGCCCGGGCAAAAATGGGCCATTACAATAATTTTGATTTTTTATTTGAGAGTAAAGGGTGAGAAGTAAATGGCTTCTAACTCCATTGCAACTCCAGGGAGATAAAGCTGAAAGTAGTCTTTGATCTGTTCCATGTAACTTCATGGAGATAAGATCTTCTATCTTCAATCTACTCCACTGCAACTTCAGGGAGATAAGACTGAAAGGGTCTTCGATCTTCTTCCTGCCACTTTCAGGAAGATGAGATCTTCTGTTTTCGATTTACTCCACTGCAACTTCAATGAGATAAAATCTTCTGTCTTTAGTCTACTCCACTGTAACTTCAGGGAGATAAGACTAAAAAGGGTCTTTGATCTACTTCCTGCAACTTTAGGAAGATGAGATCTTCTGTTTTCGATTTGCTCCACTGCAACTTCAGGGAGATAAAATCTTCTGTCTTTAGTCTACTCTACTGTAACTTCAGGGAGATAAGACTAAAAAGGGTCTTTGATCTGTTTTTTGCAACTTCAGAAAGATGAGATCTTTTGTTTTCAATTTGCTCCACTGCAACTTCAGGGAGATAAAATCTTTTGTCTTTAGTCTACTCCACTGCAACTTTAGGGAGATAAGGCTAAAACGTCTTCGATCTGCTTCCTACAACTTTAGGAAGATGAGATCTTCTGTTTTCGATTTGCTCCACTGCAACTTCAGGGAGATAAGACTAAAAAGTATTTCAATCTACTTCCTGCAACTTCAAGAAGATAAGATCTTCAATCTACTCCACTGCAACTTCAGGGAGATAAGACTAAAAAAAAGTCTTTGATCTGCTTCTTGCAACTTCAGGAAGATGAGATCTGAAAATTTATCGATATTGCTACACCATCCACTAAAGGACATGCCCTGTAGCCTCGATTCCATATGTTTATGTCACATGATTAAGATGCTATGATCAGAATGAATCAAATGCTTCTAGTTACATGTGTTATGAATGACATGAATGTAACATGTCATGAAACATGATTCCTTCTAAAGGATTAAGATTAGAATGCAATGACCAGAATGAATCGAATGCACCTAATGAAATTTGTTATGATACAAAAATGTTATGAGTATGATTCCTACTCTAGGTGTTATCACTCATTTGTTCTTCATTTTTGTTCATCGATCAAACTTGTCCCAGTATACTTTTCGAGTCAACTCCGCTTGAATCTTGAAAACGCGAAGCTTGTACAATCTTGTAACACCCCTATCCCGTGTCCGTCGCCGGATTAAGGTTAGGAGCGTTACCAGACAGATCAGAAACATTCACAGGCAAAATCATACATTCAAACATCTTTCTCAGACATAATGTCCCTTAAACGAGTCATCGAGACCTGAATCATACTTAGAAGTCGAGTCGAGACTAAATCGAAACACATAGAGAATTCTTGGAAAATTTAAAACTTCACTAAACTACAGGGGAGGCACGCCCGTGGGAGGAGACCGTGTGCCCTCCATGGCTTCTAGACACCTCCGTGTATCAATCTGTGTCTATATACTGACTATACCAACACGGTCATTAGGCACGCCCGTGTGCCATGGCCGTGTACTACAAGGTCATATACTGACTTCCCCACCACGACCACCAAACACGCCCGTGTATTTGGCCGTGTACTTTTTAGCTAGCTACTGACTTTCACACCACGGCCAGATGACACGCCCGTGTCGAGGCCGTGTGATACTAAACTACATCCTACAATTTACCCACGGTCATTAGGCACGCCCGTGTACCACAACCGTGTGACATTATAGGCCATTTACAAGGCCAAAATGCCACCCATAAGGGTCAAACCTACAAGCCATATTTAACAAGATATCTCATGCACATTTAACCATCAAAACATACCAAAATAATCAACCAATTCATGCATATATGCCAACTAAGGTAATCACACCATAATCCATTCAAACCAATTCCAAACATACCAATTTGCATGACTAAATCTAAGTTATACCAAACTCCTTTCATCAATATATACATATCATCTCATAACCATTTCATATATCAACTAATCATGCCAAAACAACTTCACATCTCACATTCATTAAGGCATATTATCAAAACATAATTAGCCAAATCACATGGCTAAGTTCATTATCCAACTCATACCAAAACTAGCCTATACATGCCATATTGAGCTATATACATTTTCAAAGTGTACCAAAATAAGTTTTAGTAGTGTGATGACGATCCGTGATGGTCCCGAGCCTTCAGTAGCTTTAACGACCTACAGAACAAAGAAAACACATACAGAGAGTAAGCTTTCCAAAAGCTTAGTAAGTCATATACAAATAAACTTGGCATAGGAGACATATATGCAAATAAATACATTAACACATATCAATCGTTTAGCAATTTATCACATATATGCTTTGATTCATATACCTTTGATCACATTTGCCATATTCACAATTCCAAGAATCACATAAACGTATAACTCATTTAACCAAAACTTTACATATCATATTATCAATTCCATATTCATAGCACCATAATAAGATCATATAGATGCTTACCTTGTATACACAATTAGTGTATAATCAACATACCTGAAATGGTTTTACAATCACATATTTGTTCATAGCTCGGATTTGCAATACGTATCACAAATTTGCCCGTTGAACCTATAGGAAACTAGTAGGGTACTCAGATAGCTCGGAACAGTTGTACAATGCCAACGTCCCAGACGTGGTCTTACATGTACTCAGATATTAGTGCCACTTTCCCAGACAGGGTCTTACACGTAAAAGTTATATTGATGCCAACGTCCCAGACGTGGTCTTATTCATAAAGCTTATATCGATGCCAACGTCCTAGGCGTGGTCTTACTCGTAAAACTTATATTGATGCCAACGTCCCAGATGTGGTCTTACACAAGTCTCAAATAAACGCCAACGTCCCAGACGTGGTCTTACATGATAAAACATAACAGACACCTATGTCATGACAGCTAATCCTATCTAATCCTAGGTTCACACGGGACTTCTCGGACTTAGTCACTATATTGAATTTTTCTCGAAATTCATAAGCATAGCTTCTCAATAGTATTCATGATCAACATCAATCATAAAAAAAATTATAATTGCATACATATACATTTATTTGCATAGTGACTTACCTCGGATTCGGTTTATCGAAATGAAAACGGCTACTCGTTTACTTTCGCCTTCCCACGATCTAAGTCCGTTTTCTTCGGTTCTTGATCTAACCATATCCAGAATTAACCTTTTATTCACTAATTCATTCAATTCAATCCATGGATACACATTTAGGGCTATTTGCAAATTAACCCTCATATTTGCACATTTTATCAATATAGTCCATTTTTCTCAAAACATCATATTCACAAAATAATTACATACATATGCTTGGCCGAATATATATACAACACATACAAGCCCACACTTTTCATCAAATTTGCTATTTAATCCCTCAATTTATCACTTTCTTAATTTAGCCCTATTTAGCTAAATTCATTAAAACTCCAAGAACAAAATATGTTTATCTAACTCATACCTTTCATTTAACACCAAAAATCATCAAAAAGCTTAACTTATCATCCATGGCAACTCACACAAACATCATCAATTCACAAAATTAAAACATGGGTTTTGTAGTAGACAAAACAACAATCTCAAAAACATAAAAATTATTAAAATCCATAGCCAAAACATACCTTAATAATAGCTTGAAAATCAACCGAATATAAGCTTCAAACTTTTTCTTTTTCTTTTGGATTTTCAGTGATGATATGGATGAAATAAAGCCACTATCACCTTTTGTTTCTTTTAATATAATATAATATAATAATTACTTAATGAATAAGTAATAAAACAATTATAATTTATAATATAAACTAATAATCACATAAAATATACATGTGTCACATTTATTACCATCCACTATCATAGAATTGGCTTATTTGCCACATAAATCCTCACATTTTATAAAGCCACAACACATAGGTGGCAACTTTCACATTTCATGCAATTTAATCCTTTTGGTCAAATTAATCATACAGACAATCAAATTAACTTAAGGAAATTTAACACATGCTAAACCACATATCAACACTACAGAATATAATATTAAAACATTATACGGACTCAGATTTGTGGTCCCGAAACCACTGTTCCGACTAGGATATAAATCAGACTGTTACAATTTTCCCCTTTAGGGATTTTCGTCCTCGAAAATCTTACCGTTAAATAGAGTCGGATATTGCTGTTTCATTGAATCTTCAGGTTCCCATGTTGCTTCTTCAATTCCATGTCGATTCCATAATACTTTCACTAATGGAATTTTCTTGTTCCTTAACTCTTTCACTTCACGAGCTAAGATACGGATTGTTTCCTCTTCATATGTCATATCAGATCGGATTTCAATTTCAAACGGAGCAATCACATGTGACGGATCAGATTGATATCTATGGAGCATCGAGACATGAAATACATTATGGATCCTTTCTAGTTCAGAAGGCAATCTTAATCTATACGCAACCGACCCGACACGTTCAATAATCTCATACGGTCCGATGAATCTCGGACTTAACTTGCCTTTTCGTCTGAATCGATGCACTTTCTTCCACGGAGACACTTTCAGAAATACTTTATCGCCGACCTCAAATTCTTTATATTTTCATTTCAAGTCTGCATATGACTTCTGACGGTCGGATGATGCTTTCAAACAATCTCAGATCAGTTTCACTTTTTGTTCTGTATCCTTTATCAAATCAACCCCATGTAACTTATTCTCACTGAGTTCAGTCCAATACAGAGGTGTACGACATTTACGTCCGTACAAAGCTTCATATGGTGCCATTTTGATACTTGACTGAAAACTGTTATTATACACAAATTCAATCAATGGCAGATACAGTTCCCACGAACCATTAAACTCAAGTATACAACATCTCAACATATCCTCTAAAATCTGAATAATCCGTTCAAACTGGCCATCAGTTTGCGGATGAAATGCTGTACTGAAATGGAGTTTCGTGCCCAACGCTTCTTGCAATTTCTTTCAGAACCGCGATGTGAATCTTGGATCTCTATCTGATACAATAGAGAGTGGCACCCCGTGCAATCTAACAATCTCAGAAATATACAGCTCAGCTAATTTTTCAAGTGAGTAATCAGATCTTACTAGAATAAAATGGGCAGATTTAGTTAATCGATCAACTACGACCCATATCGCATCTTTCTTTCCTGAGTCAAGGGCAAACCAGAAACAAAATCCATTGTTACTCTATCCCATTTCCACTCAGGAATCAGAATCGGCTGTAGCAATCCAGACGGAACTTGATGTTCTGCTTTCACTTGTTGGCAGACTAAACATTTCGAAACAAAGTCAGAAATGTCTCGTTTCATACCAAACCACCAGTAGTGTTGCTTCAAATCATGGTACATTTTAGTACTTCTCGGATGTACAGATAAACGACTATTATGTGCTTCATTCAAAATCAACTGAATTAACTCTGGATTTCTCGGAACACAGATACGATCCAGAAATCTCAAGCAATCATCAACCATTCGAAATTCAGATTCAGAATTTGTTTCACACTGAGCTTGCTTCGCTAGCAATTCATTATCAGACTTCTGAGCATCATATATCTGTTGTAAAAACAACAGTTTTGCTTTTAATTCTGCTATCACAGAACTATCTTTAGACAAGTCTAACTGAGCATTCAAAGCATGTAGTGCAAACAATGACTTTCTACTCAACGCATCAGCAACAACGTTTGCTTTACCTGGATGATAATCTATCATAAGCTCATAATCTTACAACCATTCAAGCCATCTTCTCTGATGCAGGTTCAAATCTTTCTAAGTCATCAGATATTTCAGACTTTTATGATCTGAAAACACGTGACATTTCTCACCGTACAAATAATGTCGCCAAATCTTAAGTGCAAACACAATTGCAGCTAGTTCAAGGTCGTGAGTCGGATAATTCTTTTCATGAGGCTTCAACTGTCTCGAGACATAAGCTATTACTTTGCCTTCTTGCATCAAAATACATCCCAGACCGTTTAGCGAAGCATCACTGTATACAACAAATTCTTTACCCGATTCTGGCTGTACTAACACTGGGGCTTTTGTTAACAGAGTTTTCAACTGATCAAAACTTTTCTGACACTTATTTGACCATTCAAATCTGACATCTTTTTGAAGTAGCCTAGTCAACGGAGTAGCTATCGCTGAAAATCCTTTTACAAATCGACGGTAATAACCAGCCAAACCCAGAAAACTACGGACTTCAGACACGTTTTTCGGAGGTTTCCAATTCAAAATAGTAAATATCTTACTCGGGTCCACTCGGATTTCAGAAGCTGACACAATATGTCCTAGAAAACTAACCTCATGCAACCAGAATTCACATTTATTGAATTTCGCGTATAATTGCTTTTCTCTCAAAGTTTGCAACACAATTCTCAGATGTTGAGCATGCTCATTTTCATCATGTGAATAAATCAAAATGTCACCAATGAATACAACAACAAAACGATCTAGATACGGTCTGAAAATTCTATTCATCAGATCCATAAAAACAGCAGGAGCATTTGTTAGTCCAAATGGCATAACTAAAAACTCGTAATGCCCGTACCTCGTTCTGAAAGCAGTCTTCGGAATGTCTGAATCTTTCACTCTCAACTGATAGTATCCCAATTTCAAGTCAATCTTGGAATCCACAGTAGCTCCTTTTAACTGATCAAATAAATCATCAATTCTAGGCAACGGGTATTTATTCTTTATTGTCACCTTATTTAACTGACGATAGTCAATACACATTCTTATCGTACCATCTTTCTTTTTTACAAACAGAACAAGAGCACCCCAAGGTGAGAAACTCGGTCTAGCAAACCCTCTATCAGTCAATTCTTGCAACTGTGACTTTAACTCTTTCAACTCTGTTGGTGTCATCCTATACGGAGCTATCGAAATAGGTGTAATACCAGGTAGCAACTCAATACCGAACTCAAATTCACGAATCGGAGGCAAACCCGACAATTCTTCAGGAAACACGTCAGAAAACTCACAAACAATAGGCACTAATTCAACCTTCTTCTCAAATACTCTTGAATCAATCACATAAGCAAAATATTCCTAGTAACCCTTTTTCACATAATTCTGAGCTTTCAAAACAGATATCACCGTAGGCAACCCATTCAAATCATCAGACTCAATCTGTACAATCTCATCATTTGGACATCTCAAATCTATAGTCTTTCTTTTACAGTTCACAACAGCATCATGCATAAACAGCCAATCCATACCCAGAATAATATCAAATTCATCAAATGGCAAAAGCATCAGATCAGCAGGGAAACAGATATCTCGAAACAGTAACGGACAGTTCTTGCATACTTTGTCAACAAGGACACTTTTACCTAAGGGGTTCGATACTTTTATAGCAAACTCAGTAGACTCTACAAGCAAAGTCTTACTGAATACCAAATTCATGCATATATAAGAATGCGTAGAACCAGGGTCTATCAAAGCAATCATAGAAGTATCATAAAGAGTAAAAGTACCAGTTATAATATCAGGTGATGAAGCTTCCTCACGAGCTTGGATAGCATACGTTCTGGCAGGCGCTCTAGCTTCAGATCGGACAACATTGTCTCTCATAGTTCTCTGACTACCACTGACGTTTCTTACATTCTTCGTCGATCTACCTCTTGCAGATGCATTATCAAACCTCAAATTCTGAACAGTTTCTGGCTCGATAGACTCAGGGCAATCACGGATAAAATGATCAAGCGATCCACATCTGAAGCAAGCTCTGTCATTTAATCTACAACTTTTCGGATGCCTTTTTCCGTAATGTTTACATTTAGGTCTCTCAGATCGAGCATTTCCCACGCTAGCCACTGAAGTTGCTGGAGTTTTGGAACTCATTTGCGATCTAGCTCGATTTCTATTCAAATGTCCCACATTATCTCTAGAATGACTCTGATTTTCTTTGAATCTCTTCGAAGATGACTGGAATAATTTGCTCGAAAATCTCTTTCTCACATCACGAACTTCAGACTCAGCTTTTCTCTTATCTTTCTCGAGTGCTTCAGCTTTGCAAGCTCGGTCTACAAGTACAACAAACTCTTTTATTTCTAAAATCCCGACTAGCAAACGAATGTCTTTATTAAGGCCATCTTCAAACCTTTTGCACATTATAGCTTCAGATGATACGCATTCTCGAGCATACTGACTCAGTCTCACAAATTCTCGTTCGTATTCTGAAACAGTCATTCGACCTTGTTTGAGTTCCAAAAATTCCTTCCGTTTCTGATCAACAAATCTCTCACTGATATACTTCTTCCGAAATTCAATCTGAAAGAAGTCCCACGTAACTCGCTCTTTTGGAACGACTGAAATCAAAGTTTTCCACCATTGATATACTACATCTCGAAGTAACGATACAACACACTTTATGCATTCTTCTTGAGTCAGAGACATCTCATCAAATACTCAGATAGTATTTTCAATCCAGAATTAAGCTTTTTCAGCATCATCATCCTTAGTTGCCCGAAACTCTTCAGCTCCATATTTATGAATCTTATCAATCGGATGCTTGTTCAACAATTCAGATTTGCAGTCGGAGGTATATCGGATGTCTGAGGGGGACTAACCGAGAGTGGGGTTGTGAAACAGTCGGGTTATTTCTTACGAATTGAGTGAACCACTCACTCATCATCTGGAAGAAAGCTTGTTTAGCTTCTCCCTCTTGACCGCTAGTAACCGGTCTCGAATCAGAGGGCGCTGTCCCTTGCGCGAGAGCAGGCGCATTACTTTCTACGTCATCAGCTACGGCTCTTTCGGGATCCATTACTATACGAAAATCACATTTATACGTTAGGATTCATCACACTATCATAATTCAGATATATGGCATGTATAGCTAGACTCTGACACGCTACGTTAGTCCGAGAATCGGCTAAACCTGGCTCTGATACCAACCAAATGTAACACCCCTATCCCGTGTCCGTCACCGGATTAAGGTTAGGAGCGTTACTAAACAGATCAGAAACATTCACAGGTAAAATCATACATTCAAACATCTTTCTCAGACATAATGTCCCTTAAACGGGTCCTCGAGACCTGAATCATACTTAGAAGTCGAGTCGGGACTAAATCGAAACACATAGATAATTCTCAGAAAATTCAAAACTTCACTAAACTACAGGGGAGGCACACCCGTGGGAGGAGACCGTGTGCCCTCCACGGCTTCTAGACACCCCCGTGTATCAATCCGTGTCTATATACTGGCTATACCAACACGGTCATTAGGCACGCCCGTGTGCCATGGCCGTGTACTACAAGTTCATATACTGACTTCCCCACCACGGCCACCAAACACACCCGTGTATTTGGCCGTGTACTTTTTAGCTAGCTACTGACTTTCACACCACGGCCAGATGACACGCCCGTGTCGAGGCCGTGTGATACTAAACTACATCCTACAATTTGCCCACGGTCGTTAGGCACGCTCGTGTGCCACAACCGTGTGACATTATAGGCCATTTACAAGGCCAAAATGCCACCCATAAGGGTCAAACCTACAAGCCATATTTAACAAGATATCTCATGCACATTTAACCATCAAAACATACCAAAATAATCAACCAATTCATGCATATTTGCCAACTAAGGTAATCACACCACAATCCATTCAAACCAATTCCAAACATACCAATTTGCATGACTAAATCTAAGTTATACCAAGCTCCTTTCATCAGTATATACATACCATCTCATAACCATTTCATATATCAACTAATCATGCCAAAACAACTTCACATCTCACATTCATTAAGGCATATTATCAAAACATAATTAGCCAAATCACATGGCTAAGTTCATTATCCAACTCATACCAAAACTAGCCTATACATGCCATATTGAGCTATATACATTTTCAAAGTGTACCAAAATAAGTTTTAGTAGTGTGATGACGATCCGTGATGGTCCCGAGCCTTCAGTAGCTTTAACGACCTACAGAACAAAGAAAACACATACAGAGAGTAAGCTTTCCAAAAGCTTAGTAAGTCATATACAAATAAACTTGGCATAGGAGACATATATGCAAATAAATACATTAACACATATCAATCGTTTAGCAATTTATCACATATATGCTTTGATTCATATACCTTTGATCACATTTGCCATATTCACAATTCCAAGAATCACATAAACGTATAACTCATTTAACCAAAACTTTACATATCATATTA
The DNA here is from genome assembly GCA_005393395.2 of Gossypium australe. Lineage (NCBI taxonomy): Eukaryota > Viridiplantae > Streptophyta > Magnoliopsida > Malvales > Malvaceae > Gossypium > Gossypium australe. The sequence continues at coordinate 34,931,968 of CM016614.1, forward strand.
TCAATTCCATATTCATAGCACCATAATAAGATCATATAGATGCTTACCTTGTATACACAATTAGTGTATAATCAACATACCTGAAATGGTTTTACAATCACATATTTGTTCATAGCTCGGATTTGCAATACGTATCACAAATTTGCCCGTTGAACCTATAGGAAACTAGTAGGGTACTCAGATAGCTCGGAACAGTTGTACAATGCCAACGTCCCAGACGTGGTCTTACATGTACTCAGATATTAGTGCCACTTTCCCAGACAGGGTCTTACACGTAAAAGTTATATTGATGCCAACGTCCCAGACGTGGTCTTATTCATAAAGCTTATATCGATGCCAACGTCCTAGGCGTGGTCTTACTCGTAAAACTTATATTGATGCCAACGTCCCAGATGTGGTCTTACACAAGTCTCAAATAAACGCCAACGTCCCAGACGTGGTCTTACATGATAAAACATAACAGACACCTATGTCATGACAGCTAATCCTATCTAATCCTAGGTTCACACGGGACTTCTCGGACTTAGTCACTATATTGAATTTTTCTCGAAATTCATAAGCATAGCTTCTCAATAGTATTCATGATCAACATCAATCATAAAAAAAATTATAATTGCATACATATACATTTATTTGCATAGTGACTTACCTCGGATTCGGTTTATCGAAATGAAAACGGCTACTCGTTTACTTTCGCCTTCCCACGATCTAAGTCCTTTTTCTTTGGTTCTTGATCTAAACATATCCAGAATTTACCCTTTTATTCACTAATTCATTCAATTCAATCCATGGATACACATTTAGGGCTATTTGCAAATTAACCCTCCTATTTGCACATTTTATCAATATAGTCCATTTTTCTCAAAACATCAAATTCACAAAATCATTACATACATATGCTTGGCCAAATATATATACAACACATACAAGCCCACACTTTTCATCAAATTTGCTATTTAATCCCTCAATTTATCACTTTCTCAATTTAGCCCTATTTAGCTAAATTCATTAAAACTCCAAGAACAAAATATGTTTATCTAACTCATACCTTTCATTTAACACCAAAAATCATCAAAAAACTTAACTTATCATCCATGGCAACTCACACAAACATCATCAATTCACAAAATTAAAACATGGGTTTTGTAGTAGACAAAACAACAATCTCAAAAACATAAAAATTATTAAAATCCATAGCCAAAACACACCTTAATAATAGCTTGAAAATCAACTGAATATAAGCTTCATACTTTTTCTTTTTCTTTTGGATTTTCGGTGATGATATGGATGAAATAAATCCACTATCACCTTTTGTTTCTTTTAATATAATATAATATAATAATTACTTAATGAATAAATAATAAAACAATTATAATTTATAATATAAACTAATAATCACATAAAATATACATGTGTCACATTTATTACCATCCACTATCATAGAATTGGCTTATTTTGTAACAGCCCAATTTCAATAGTGTTGGAACAAGTGATTTGAGATCACTAAATCTGACGAAAAAGTTAGGAAACTTTGTTAATCGATAATTATAAGTTAAGTGTGATTTTAGAAATATTTTAAAATTAGTGAATTTTGTGAACTAAAAGAATTAATTAGAAAAATTGGGCCAAAAACGAGGTATTGAGATCTCGAATTCATAAAATGAGCCATAAATATTTTTAGAAATATTTATGGATTGTCATTAAGTTATTATTAAAGTTTAGTTGAGAAATTTTAACGTTTGGATATGTAATTAAATGAAAAAGACTAAATTGAAAAAGGTGTAAAAGTTTCATTATAGATTAAAGAAAGTATAAAGGACCAAAATGGCAATTAAGCCATTTTGTTTAATTGAGGCGGTTATTGTGAAGAAAATCTGAGATTTTTTTTATGTTTAATATTATATTATTATATTATTATATTATTATATAAAAATAAACAAAAAGAGAATAGAGAACAGAAAAACCCAAACGAAGAAGCAGAGAGCAGGAAAGAAAGAAGAAGAGAAGAGAAAGAAGAAAAAAAGGGGGGAAAATTGGAAAATTTTCAAAATTAGCTAAATAAAAAGGGGATCAAATTGAAATATATGGAGAATTCTCTTCATTTCTCTTCATTTTCTTCAGCTGAAAAATAGCCATGGAAGAGAGTTCAAGCTGGTTTTCATACTCAAGCTTCATGTAAGTTTAGTTCTTGCTTTTTCCTTGAAATTTCTATGTTTTTGGACTTTACAATTGGGTCCAATTTATTAATTCATTAGTTTTTGATTCTATGGCTAATTTTTAAAGTTTATGTGGATTAGTGCTGGAAGAATATGATGAATAAATATTGAATTGAAGCTTTAATTTTGTTATATGATGATTTAATCAAGTGAAATTGATGGAAATTGGTTTTAGGACCTAATTGTGAAATAGCTAAAATTAAGGCCTAGTGTTAAAATTCTGATTTCAAAGGTTATGAAGTAGTTTAAAATGATAGATAAAAGTATTAAATGAGAAAATTAACTCAATTGAGGGGTTAATCTAGCAAGGACTGAATTGTATGAATTGTGGAATTAGGGACAAAATAGAAATCAACATGTTACACTAAAGCAGTTTTAGACAGCAGCAGTTGTCTAACTTTGAAAAATCACCAAAAATTTTATAAATCGAATTAGAAGTCGAGTGAGATATGGAATTAAAGCTTATTGAGTCTATTTTATATAAAAGAAACAGAGAAAGCAAATGAAGTCTACATTTTGAGATATTTGGATTTTTGTAAGACTGGTTTAGAATAACTTCGTGATCCCCTGTTCTTACTTTAGAAATTCACTAAAAATTGTATAAAAATAATTTGGGAACATAATTTATATGGTTAGATTCCTTAATGAGTCTAGTTTTAGAATAAATAAACCATAACATTATATGAAATCTATATAAAAAGATAATTAATTTTTAGTGAAGAAGGGTCGGAACTGCCAGACAGCAGAACAGGGGTGACTTTAAAGAATAAACTGTACTAATTGGATAAACCAAAAATTCTGAAAATTTTATGGCAAGAAGATATATGAGTCTAGTTTCAGGAAAAATTAACGGTTCTTCATTTGGAGTTCTGTAGCTCTGGAAATAAATAATTTAGTGACTATAACTCAAATGGACAGTTTTGAATATTCTTATGAGTAATTAATGAAATTATTGATAATGTTACTTATAGCATGTTATATACATTAAGGATGTGGAATGGAGAGGAGGAGAAGGAAAATATGTATGAATATTCAGCTAGCATGGCTAATTTGTAATGTTTTAGACTCAGGGACTAAATTGAATAAAAGTAAAACTTTACGATTAATTTTGTAAAAAAGTGGAAATGTCCAATTTGCATGAAATAGATTATTTTATTATTTAAAATTGCAAAAATAGAATGAAATTGTTAATTTAGATTAAAATCGATTGAAAAATCGATGAAAACAAAAAATTTCCAAAATGACCCTGAATCTTGATATTTCTACAAATTTAGCCAGGTAAGTTCGTGTAACTTAATTATATGATATAAGAAAATATGAGTTGATGGTACGTGAAATATTGATATGATAAATTAACTGATTTATGTTTATGAAGAAGAGATAATTGAATGATATTTTTCATGATATGTAAATATGTGATTATCTTTAATATGTTAATACAAGATAATTAAGTATGTTGAGACGAGTAATAAATTTATGTAAGACATGACGAGAAAAAAATAAATATGTTTAAGGGACAATATGTTTGATTTTGATTGGTTTCAAATATAAATGCTAAATGAAATAAAATATCTGATAAATAAATTTGTAATTCCGGTAATGTCTCGTACCCTATTCCGGCGTCGAATACGGGTAAGGGGTGTTACATATTTGCCACATAAATCCTCACATTTTATAAAGCCACAACACATAGGTGACAACTTTCACATTTCATGCAATTTAATCCTTTTGGTCAAATTAATCATACAGACAATCAAATTAACTTACGGAAATTTAACACATGCTAAACCACATACCAGCAGCACAAAATATAATATTAAAAATATTATACGGGCTCAGATTTGTAGTCCCGAAACCACTGTTTCGACTAGGGTATAAACCGAACTGTTACAAATTTTACCACAGTGAGAGTCGAAACTCCTTCGATCTGATCCATCTGCAATTTTGAGGGTATAGGGTTTATTTCAAATTCAACCCATTTTACCATAATTCAGGGTTTCTTATCACACCACCCCAAGTTTCCACTTATTAATTGGACAAAGAATTTAGAGAAATAGTCTCTATCCAGACTCTTCTTTCTCAAATATTTCTATACACATGGAAATTCTAAACAATTGTCTTGTTTTGGCTCCTTGTCTTATTTAGAAATTTCCAAAGTAATATGTAAAACTTCTTTTTATGAAATTATTAGTTCGTCAATCATTATTTCAATGCAACACATTTATGAATAATGGGTAACAAATAAATTGATCTCAAAAGAAGGATTAAAATTTGAATAAATTTGTAAAAAGAATACAAAGAAAAATTAACTAGAACATATCTTTGAGAAGAAAAATAATCCAAAGATAGTAAAATGAATAGGAAAAAAAATCAGATGCCCTAGATATCGCCGATTGAGCTTCTATATACAAACTTTATGAAGACTGCCTTGAGTTCAACATGTGTTTAGAAGACCCAAAGTATTTTGTTGATGCCCCAATGCGCGACATTCTTCCTTTCATTGTTGTTTTAAGTGTAGCGAGATGACTGCATGTCCATTCAGAATTTGAGTCGCCCTTTTCGAGTTTTCAACTCAAAACCCCTTTGGTCTCAAGGCGCCCTTTGCGGGTTTTCGCCTTGGCCTCTCCTTTTTTTTTTAAAGCTCAAAGCGCCCTTTGCGGGTTTTCACTTTGGCCTCTTCTCCTTTTCAAGCAAAATACTTTTTTACTGAGTCAGAGTTCACAGGGTTGGGTAAACTTTTCCCATCCATTTCGGTCAAGATTAGTGCTCCTCTAGAGAAAGCTTTCTTCACCACATATGGTCCTTCCCAATTCGGCATCCATTTTCCTCTGGAATCTTTTTGTATGGGAATGATCTTTTTCAATACAAGGTCTCCCTCATGAAACTCTCTTGGGCGAACTTTCTTATTATAGGCCCGCATCATTCTTTTTGGTACATCTGACCATGACGAATAGCCCTTAGCCTATTTTCTTCAATTAAATTCAACTGATCATATCTAGCCTGAATCCATTCAGCTTCATCCAGCTTTATTTCTGACAAAACTCGAAGAGAAGTTATTTCCACTTCAATGGGTAGAACAGCCTCTATCCCATAAACTAACGAGAAAGGCGTTGCCCCAGTAGAGGTTCTGACAGACGTCCGATAAGCATATAGTGCAAACGGTAGTTTCTCATGCCAATCCTTATAAGTCTCAGTCAACTTCCCCACTATCTTCTTGATGTCTTTGTTAGCCGCTTCCACTGCCCCATTCATTTTTGGTCGGTATGGAGACGAATTGTGGTGTTTGATCCCAAATTTGCTTCAAATTTTTGCTATCGAGTTATTGTTCAGGTTCAGCGCGATGTCTGATATGATCCTCTCAGGTATTTCATATCGACAAATAATCTCCTTCTTCAAGAATCGACTAACTGCTGACTTAGTGACACTAGCATATGAAGTAGCCTCTACTCATTTCGTGAAGTAGTCAATTACCACGAAGATGAATCGGCGCCCATTCGAAGCTTTTGGTGAGATTGGCCCAATAACATCCATGCCCCACATGGAAAAAGGCCATGGGGAAGTCATAACATGCAAAGGTGACGGAGGCACATGAATTTTATCTCCATAAATCTGGCATTTATGACATTTCTTGGCATAGTTGATACAATCTCCTTCCATGGTAGACCAATAATATCCAAATCTCATTATCTGCCTGGCCATTGTGAATCCATTGGCGTGTGTTCCAGAAACGCCCTCATGAACTTCTTCAAGGATTTGCTTAGCTTCAATAGCATCAACGCATCTCAATAGCACTTGATCTTTTCTCTTTTTGTATAAGATATCTTCATCCAAGACATAATTAGAGGCCATTCTTCTTAAAGTCCTTTTCTCATTCTCAGTGGCATTCTCTGGGTATTCACAATTTTTCACGTATCGCAATACATCCTGATACCAAGGATGGTCATCTCTTTCCTCTTCCTCTATGTCATAACATTGGGCTAGAACCTCGAAGATGCTCATCTGAATAGGCCTCATATCTTCTGGTCTGTTTACTTTGATCATAGAAGCCAAGGTTGCTAGAGCATCTGCCTTCTGATTTTCATCACGTGGAAGGTAATTGAAAGTAATGTCATCAAATTCCTCAATCATTCCCAAAACTATTTTTCGGTAATCAATTAGTTTGGGATCTCTTGTCTCCCACTCTCCTTTGAGTTGGTAAATTACCAAGGCAGAATCTTCGTATACTTCTAGCACTCTGATCTTGTGTTCTAAGGCTGCTCGAAGTCCCATGATGCATGCTTCATATTCTGCCATGTTATTTATGTAGTCAAAATCCAATCTGCATGTGAATAGATAATTATCACCACCAGGAGATACCAAGACTGCCCCAATTCCATTTCCCACAGCATTCGATGCTCCATCAAAATTCAGCTTCCACCGACAATCTTTAGTATTTGCCACATACATCAGCTCTTCATTTGGAAAATCAAAATTCAAGGGTTCATAATCCTCCAAAGCTCTATTAGCCAAGAATTCTGCTACTACGCTACCTTTTATAGCCTTTTGGTTCACATAGACTATATCGAATTCGGATAACAAAATTTGCCACCTAGCCATCCTCCCATTCAAGGTAGTGGACTCCATCATGTACTTTAACGGATCGAGTTTGGAAATCAACCAAGTTGTATAATATAACATATACTGTCTCAATCTCCGAGTTGCCCAAATCAAGGCACAACACAATTTCTCGATTGACGAATACCTTATTTCACAATCGGTGAACTTTTTGCTGAGATAGTATATCGCCTTTTCTTTTCTTCCTGTCTCATCGTGTTGTCCCAGCACACATCCCCTGGAGTTATTGAATACTGACAAATACAGTATCAATGGTTTATCTGGATTAGGTGGAGATAATATTGGTGCATTTGACAGGTACATTTTGACTTTGTCAAAAGCACTCTGACATTCATCGTCCCATACACCTGGATTGTGCTTCTTGAGAAGACGAAATATGGGATCACATTTTTCAGTTAATTGTGAAATAAACTGAGCAATGTAATTTAACCTTCCAAGAAAACCTCGGATTTCCTTCTGAGTGCGCGGTGGAGACAATTCTTGTATAGCTTTAACTTTGTTCGAGTCAACTTCAATTCCTTTCTTGCTGACCATAAAACCCAGTAACTTCCCTGACCGAGCTCCAAAAGTACACTTTGCCAGGTTGAGCTTTAATTGAAATTTTCTCAGCCTCAAAAACAATTTCTTCAAGACCTCAATGTGTTCCTTTTCTGTCTGAGAGTTGGCAATCATATCATCGACATATACTTCAATCTCTTAGTTCATCATGTCGTGGAACAATGTTACCATGGCCCTTTGATATGTTGCCCCAGCATTCTTTAGTCCGAATGGCATTACTTTATAGCAGAAGGTACCCCATAGTGTTATGAAGGTAGTTTTTTCCATATCTTCCGGGTGCATCTTAATCTGATTATATCCTGAAAATCCATCTATGAAGGAGAACAATGAAAATCCTGCAGTATTATCCACCAACGTATCAATGTGCGGCAAAGGAAAATTGTCCTTTGGGTTAGCTTTGTTTAGATCCCTATAATCTACGCACATCCGGACCTTTCCGTCTTTCTTAGGGACAGGAATAATGTTGGCAACACATTCTGAGTACTTGACCACTTGTAGAAAACCAGCATCAAACTGTTTCTAGACTTCTTCTTTTATTTTCAATACTATATCAGGCCTCCTCCTTCGTAGCTTTTGCTGAACTGGCTTGCATTCTTCTTTGATGGGAAGGCGATGTACCATAATATCAGTACTTAGTCCGGGCATATATTCGTACGACCATGCAAAGACATCCTTAAATTCTCGTAGTAACTTAACAAGATCTTGTTTCGTCTCCTTAGCTATGCGAGTCCCAATTTTCACAACTTTTCCTTCTCCCAAGGCTATGTTCTCTATTTCTTCTTCATAGGGCAAGATTTGTTTCTCCTCTTGCTTTACCATTCTTAACAAATTTGGAGATAAGTTACAATCTCGGTCATCTTCAAAATCCCGAGATTCTTCTAAACACATGTCTCGCTCAAAATGGACCTCTAGATCCGTATTATCGTCACTCATGTCATTGATATCTAGGGACCTGTAATGGGTACGAGAAAATGTACAAAGAACAAATGAATTCGAGGACAATTATTCACATGATATGAATGAAAAATTTGGAATGAAAATTAAAAGTCAAAAGAATGAAAGGATATTTGTTCAAGTTAATTATCAAAATGTATTTTATTGAAATAACAACTTCTGAACTTGTGCCTATTTCACAAAAGAAATCTTATTGTTCCTAGGCTAAAAAACAACAAGAGCGTTCTGCATATTACTCTATATAATTTCTAAAAACTACAGGAAGTTCATCTGTAGTCCAATTGTCCAAAACGCTTCCAAGTTCATAAGGGTGAATGCCTAACAGGTTTATTTGTTCACTTTTCTCCTCATGTGTGGCATTGATATGAGGACTTTCCAATAACCCTATCTCAGGGTGAATTATCCCTCCTGATACAAAGGTTTGGGATATGTGAGGGAATGTCATCGGTTCCCACAGAATTTCTTCTCCATTCAGCCGGGCTCTTATTCTCTCTCGCTTCTTCTCCATGTCCTTCCTTTTTTGTTTAACATCGGGTTTGAAGCCCAAACCAAAATGATCTCTCTTCTCCTTCAACATCGGTACTTTAACTTCCCCTTGGAGATGTCTACCTAGTCCTTTCCCCGATAGGGCTCCCCTTCCCACTATCAGCTGTAAACCCATCCTTGTAGTCTTGGATATCCTGGGCACTGGGACTTCACTTCCTTCCGAGATGAAGGTTGCATTGACAAACTCTAAGGATCGAAAAGAACATTCAACGGCCTCCTCATTCGTCTCTACATATGGTGCGTTATTAGTAACAGTCGCTATAATGTCTTCCTCCGCATTTATAGTGACTAGTCGACCATCCGTCACCAGCTTTAGCTTTTGATGAAGAGATGAGGGCACAGCCCATGCCGAATGAATCCAAGGCCTTCCCAGCAAATAATTATATGAAGGTTTTATATCCATCACCAGAAAGTCCACTTCATATGTGCTCGGCCCAATTTGCAATGGTATGTCAATTCTCCCCATCACCCTTCTCTTAGTGCCGTCAAATGCTCTCACTATGTTCTTGCATATCTTCATGTGAGAACTATCTATCGGCAACCTCTTTAATATCAAAAATGGCAAGACATTCAAGGCTGATCCATTGTTAATTAGCATGATTGGAAGAGTATAACCTTTGCAACGAGTGGTAATGTGCAAGGCTTTGGTTGATCCCATACCTCCAGGTGGAATCTCATCATCACTAAAGGAAATAAAGTTGTCAGCACTTATGTTACTAACTAATCGGTCCAGCTTATTGACCGATATGTCTTTAGTAACATAAGTCTCGTTCAGCACCTTCATCAAAGCCTTACGATGAACCTCTGAACTTAAAAGTAAGACTAGCACTGAAATACGAGCTGGTTGTTTGCGCAACTGCTCCACTACACTGTATTCACTATGCTTTAAAAATTTTAAAAATTCTTTAGCCTCTTCCTCCTTCACAGGTACATTGATAAGGGTATCAAGTTCTTCTTCCTGTTCGATTGACACATCTTTGGACTTTGCTGGTTCCGTTCTTATGTTCACTTAGTCGTAACGTCTCCCATTTCGTGTGTAAAACCCCTCTTTTTGGACCTCCTTGGAAGTACTTGCTGAGATTTCCACTCCCGGTGTTGCTACGTTGCAGTTGTAATTCCATGGTACCATCTTGTTATCCTTGTAAGGAAAGGACACAGGTCTCTGAATTACCACTTTAGGCGCGATTTGTGCTCCGCCTTCTGCCCTCCTCGGTCAGGATATAATGACCCTTGGATAATTGACTTTTTGGTTTGTCAACTCTCCTTCCGTTGCGTATACATGTCCTCCCTCTGAGCCTTCTTCATAAAACTCCAGCTCTTTATTATCCATAAGACTCTGTACTAATGTCCTAAACTCAGCACACTTTTGGATCTCATGTCCATCAGCTTCGTGGAACTCACAGTAGTTCCTTGGCTCTTCACTTCTTCCCTCGAGACTTGATTTTATTAGTTCCCTTTCTGTCATTTCCCTCTAAACTATTTTTAACGGGGTTTTCACTTTCGAGATATCTCCATTGGTCCTTCTTATCAAATTTTCCCCAATTGCGTTTACCCCATTATCTCCATGATTGGGCAGTGGGTTCTCCGTATTGGGTGTATCATCCAGCTTGACAACTCCCAACTTAAGAAACCTCTCAACTACCTTTTTAAAGGTGGTACAATTTTCTATTGAATGCCCCGTTACTCCTGCATGGTAATCACATTGGGCGTTTAAGTCATACCATTTAGGATACGGGGGTTGTAATGGCTGTAGATAAAAAGGGGACACCACACGTTCCTTTAATAAAGTATAATACAGCTCCTTATACGTTATTGAGATTGGCGTAAGTTAGATTTTTTCAGCATTTTGTCTGGGGCCTGATTCTTGTCTTATAAACCCCTGTTGCCCGGCAGTAATTACTTTAGGCTGACTAACGGTAACTGCCTTTGAGTTCCCTCTATTGTACGTGCTTGCATTATTCACTTCATCATCTTTTTTCCTAGGAACAGATCTCCTAGTTGTTTCTCCTGCTTCAATCTTACCACCCATTATGACATTTTCTATCATTTCCCCTGCCATAACTATATTCGCGAAGCTCTTAGTGGTTCTTCCTATCATATGGGTGATAAATGGCGCCTTTAGAGTATTGATGAACAACATAGTGGTTTCCTTCTCCAGGAGAGGTGGTTGAACTTGCATGGCTATTTCCCTCCATCTCTGCGCGTATTGCCTGAAACTCTCGTTTGATTTCTTTTCCATGTTTTGCAACATGATTCGGTCAGGCGTCATATCTGTGACATGATTGTACTTCCTCATGAAGGCTTGGGCCAAGTCCCTCCAGGAGCTAATGTTAGCGCGGCTGAGTTGGTTGTACCACCTAGACGCTGCCCCTGTCAAACTATCTTGGAAACAATAAATCAGAAGTTGATCATTGTTCACATAGCCCGTCATACGTCTATAGAACATCGTGATGTGGGCTTCAAGGCAAGTAGTTCCATTGTACTTCTCAAATTCCAGCATCTTGAATTTGTGAGGAAGCACCAAATTTGGAACCAGACTCAAGTCCTTGGCATCAATACCATGATAATGGTCAGTATTCTCTAAAGCCTTGAATTTTTCCTCTAACCACCTACAGCGATCCTCCAACTGTTTTGTAGATTCAGCTCTGATCCCCTCTCCCTCTACTGTGTCTAAGTTAGGGACAACATGATTAGCGGGGTTGTCCCTTGGGTTGGATCCCATGCCCACTTGGAAATTTGTAGGCACTCCAGTGTCAGCTTGCCCTTGCTGAGGCCTGATTGTGACAGATGGCCTTCTGGGATATTCTTCGTGTTGTGTTTGCACATGTGTTGGAGTGAATCCTCTAGGAAAATCCTCATTATCTTCAGCATTGACTATGTGACCTTTTGCTTTGTCCATTATCCCACTCATCATTTGGGCCATTTGAGCCATCATGTTCTTTTGGGCTTCCAACATCTGGTTCCTCATCTCTTGTTGGAGTTTTGTCATCTGCTCTTGCATCTGGTTTTGCATTTCTCTCTAGAATTGTTCCATCCTTTGGTCCATTTTCCTTGACTTTGCTCGTGTACCGTAAGGGTGTTCAGCTTCTAGATTTTCTTTCTCTCTCTCTCCTATAATTTAAACTAATTAGACTCTCTCTATAAACTTAAATACATATGATGTTATGTAATGCAAATGTATGAATGCAAAAGAGGCATCGATTCTGATTCAACTTCATTTTAGAAAACTTTATTAGAAAACAAATTCTTTTCAATAAAATAGATTACAAATAAGCTTTCACCCTAAGTCCTAAAGTCTTAATTTTCCCTAATAATGAAACTAGCTCTTGACTACGATCTGACTGTAGCTCATGCTTCATGCTCAATACGTTGGCCTGCGCTGCCAAAGTCTGTAGGTGATCAGCTACCTCTCGAATCTAAACTATGGCTTCCCCCATGAGATAGTCTCGGTTTCTGACTTGACCGTGTAAATAATGGAGCTCTTCCTTCAAATGCCCTTCCCTTGTTTCAAGACACTTGATCCGAAGTTCACAACTGTGCAGTGCTAATTCTAACTCTTCAGTTCTACCCTTCATTTCTTCAATCTTGTTCAGGCTTGCCTTTAACTCGATCACGGAATTACGACTCCGATGGTGATGAAGAGACCGTCCAAGTTCAGCCACTCTAGCTTGTAATTCTCCCTTTTCATTTAAACTTTCTGCCAAGTTCTTCTCTAAAGCCTCGTTTTGCGCTTGCATCTCTCAAAACTTTCTCTCCCAATAGTCAGCTTTAGCCTTTTCCTCTTGGACCTCTTGTCGCCATTGTTCCAAAGTCTTTCCCAATCCAGCATTCTTCATCAATAGACGCATTTTCTTGTATTCAGTCTTCAAGCTATCTCGATCTTCCTCAATATTTCTCTTCTCCTTTCTTGCTTTCTCAACTTCTAATTTCTGAGCATCCACATCTAGCTTCAAGTACATCTTCTCTTCTTGTAGCTTTTCTATCTTCTTTCCAAACTCTAAACTTTGCTTTTCAAAGTTCTGCTTTATAATCTCTAACTCTGATGGGATGATTTGTAAACACTCCTTTAGTGATCGAGCACCCTCCAAAATTGGCTCAAGAATGTTATCGTTAATCCTTTTTCCAAACCGCTCTTTATATTCCGGAGTTGCCATCGGTCCTTGAGTCAATATCTTCATACGGCGAGCCTGTCTCCAAGCCTCAGAAATCTCTCGAATCCTCTTCTTATAATTTTCCCCTTATATGAGAATTCGCTTTGAGCTAACCCATGCGTTACTGGTATGAATTGTCTTGCTTTGTATTGCCTTAGTATGAGCAACGGTGGATATCCCACAGCTCTCCAAACTCCAGGCAGAGGTACCCAATCAAAATTTCCGCACCGATAAAGGACTTCGTTGGGAACCAACCAAGGAGCTCTCCACTCAACATCTTCTTCTTGGAGGTTTTGAAGAATTTCCATCCACCTTTCCTCTGATAGATCGTCTCTCCTTGTCATAGCTGCAGCCTCCTTTAAAGGGGAATAACTTTCAGAGAACACTCGGTAAGAAATTCTGTCAACTTTCCAAAAATGGCTGTGAAACCAAACCAATAGCAACTGTGCACATCCAATGAATCTACCCTCACCGGCCCTCCGACAAGCATTCAAAGATCTGAATGTCTCAGCTAAAATCGCAGGTACAGGCGTGACTCTTTTATTCAGTCGATCGAACAAATCGGTAACCGCTTCGTCTATATGTCGTAGTGCTTTGGGGAAAATCACCAACCCATAAATACATAAAGCAAAGACGTCAATCTTCTTCCTTTCATCTGGATGTGTCAAAATCAAGTCCCTCAAACTCACCCAAGGTATGCATTTACCTTCACCTTTTTCTTGAATCCTAGCTGTAACCCACTGTTCACTCATCCCTGTGATACCCATTAATTTTCTCACAAAAGTCGGAACACTAGGAGACCTAAAATAAACCTTGTCAGCTTGGAACTTCGAACAGCGAAGCAAAGTCGTATATTCCTCTAATGTGGGCACTAAATCTAACTCCCCAAAAGTGAAACAGCTATAAGCAGAGTTTCAAAACTGAGTCATAGCCCGAAATAGATGCTTATCTACCTTGATGTCCAATAAATAAGGTAGATCACCATAATGACGATAAAAGAGCTGTTTTGCCTCATCACCCTATTGAGTCCATATATCCTTCAACTCTCTAAACTCATTCTGCGTAATACTAACGTGAGTAAATTCAAAAAGTTTGGATACATACCTGCCAATTAAGCTATTCCCCTTCTCTAATTGTGTTTGCTCCGACCAAGCGCGAACAACTGCATTGTCTCCCACCTTATCAAGGAACCCTTTCTCCATAACCAGCTTTCTAACTTAGAAACTGACCGTGAATCAATACCTCTAGAACAATGAAATGACATGCACAAAAAATGAAACACCACGAGTTAGTATCGCAAAATAGAATATAGAGCAAATGAGATAAACACACCTATCTGGGTAACTACTAAAATTTAAGATTGCTCTACCTAAGGTGAGTTCTTAGGGTTTACTATATGCGGTTTAGCTCTAAAGTTGAGGTACCCGAACTAGCAGATTCCTCGATCCTCACCCATTATAGGCTCATATGGATCGAGTTCATTTCAGGGGAATACATTTCCCTATGGCCATGCGGAAGTGAAAACTTCACGAAGACATAGGTACAGATGTATTCCGGAAGCAATCCACTAGCCCATACGAAGGTGAAAACCTCACGAAGGCATAGCTTCTCGCTGCCACTTAAAGGTGTGACCACGACGGCCATGCAGTGCAATGCAGAGAGATATATTCAGAACCACATGCGATAAAATAATCATATTTTTTTTAAGAACCAAATTTTAAATTCGAACAAAAGGACATGAAATTATCAATTTTAAGGCTTGACTCTCTTTTGGTCCCCAGCGGAGTCGTCAAGCTGTCGAAACCATTTTTAAAAGTTTTGAAAAATGGGGTCGACTTTTAAGAAAACAAAAATGGGAGTCGCCACCAATCCCTTTTTATTTAGGTGTGATTGGATCACCTTGCAAAACATTTTATTTTAAAACATTTTTGGTCTACGAAAACAAGAAAATGGGTTTGGGAGTCGGTTACGTATGAGGAAGGGTTAGCACCCTCGTATCGCCCAAAAATTGGTACCTAATCGATGAAATCATGTCCAAATGTTTGAAATTTAAACGTATATATTTTTAAAAACTTTGAACCATTTAAGTTAAAACTTGAGATTCTTTTGTTCTGAGGGAATATAAACATCACATCCAGCACGTTAGGACACGACATTTTAAAACCTTTGTAATCAAAATCATCTCACGATTTGCAAAACTCGTCAAAAGGGTATTTAGTTATTTAGCCAAACGAAAAATCGCAACCCAGCACGTTAGGGCACTATTTCCTGAATTTCTAAATACCAAAAGATTGCCTTATTTTAAGTTAAAACTTGAGAATCCTTTGTTCCGAAGGAATATAAACATCACATCCAACACGCTAGGACACGATATTTTAAAACCTTCGTAATCAAAATCATCTCATGGTTTATAAAACTTGTAAAAAGGATATTGAGTTATTTAGCCAAACGAAAAATTGCAACCCAGCATGTTAGGGCACTATTTTCCAAATTTCTAAATACCAAAACATTGCCTTGTTTTAAAAAATAACATTTAGATAAAATGTAGTAATTTTGCAAAAATGTATTTTTTAATTTAAATAATAATCCATGTAACAATATTGCATTTATCGAACAAAAATATTAAAAGCAATTATAATACTTAACATTTAATTATAGAAAATGTAAAATACAACTAAAATAACTACACTATGGTAATCATAAAATAATAAATAAATAAAAGGACATTGTATAAACAAATAAAATGCATAAGGCAATATATATATATAAAACAATTAAAAAAATACTAAACAAATATGAACTTTTCATGCAAGATTAAATGATGAATAATTTAACAATGTCTAAATTTTTTTTTAAAAAAAATATATAACATAATAATTAATAAAAAATATGTGATAATATTAAGTAAAATAATAAATAATGAAAATATATGCCTATATGTAGTACATTAATTAGAAAATTATATGCATAATATAAATAATATAATTAAAATAAATTTCATAAAAAATAAAGTTTTATACAATGTAACATAATACTAATAAAAACAATATAATAATATATAAATTATTAAATAAGTAAAATAATATATAAATAAATATAAAGATAGTAAAAAATATATGTATAAATTTATGCTATTAATAATAAATAAAATATTTTAATATAAAAAAATCGAAAAATAAATAAGAAACCTAGACCAAATAATAATAAAAATAAATATAAAGGGATCAAATTATAAATAAAAGTAAATAAATGGACTTAATTATAAAAATGAAAATATGCGGAGGGGCTAAATGGATAAATCTCCCATTTTTCGAATACACGCGGATCCTGTTCGCATCCGGGTCAACGCGTAGGTCATGCTAGGCGAAAACGACGCCGTTCCGTTTCGCCTATAAAAGTCATTTTTATTGCCAAAAATTCATTTTAACACCATTTGTAAGAAAAACTAAAAAATTCTCTGAAATGTTCATTCCCCTCCGCCTAAGCTCCGATCGTCGGGTTTAGGGCCATGCGTCTCACGCGCCTCCATGGCCGGTGGCCGGAGGCCTAAAACATCTGCTTTTCCTCGCTTTCGAAAGGTAACTGCTTCCCTTTTTACTTTTTTTTTAAACCGTGGTTATATGTACAAATATATATATGAAAAAATAAAAATAAAATAAACCAAAGAATAAAAGGAGAATCACCTCAAAAAAAAAAAACTCTGCTTTTATTGATTTCTATTTCTGTGAATATCTCCGTTCCTATTTCCCTATATATTTTGTATTGCTCTTTCTGTGTATTTGCCTTTTTTCTCTGTATGCGTGTTCATCTGCTTTTTTTCTCTCCCCCCTCTATTTACAGGTTTTTACAAGGGGTTTTTATAACCCAAAAAAAACAAAAGAAAAGGAAATAAATCTTGCCATATTCGCTTCTTTCCTTTCTCTGTTATGTTTCCTTATTTTGCAGGACGAGCGAGGATAGCAGTGGTGACTGCGGCGTTATCTGCGCGCGGATCGCGGCTTGATGATCGAAGGCCTGGCGATGGTGCGAGAAGTCAACTGCGGCGCGACTGTTGGCCTGGACGCGAGGAGCGGCGCGACTGTTGGAATCCAGCTGGGACATTTGCGGCGCCTAGGGTTTCCAGAAACCCTAGGCTTCTGTCCTCTGTTTAAGTTTTTGGGCCTCTTGGGCAGAACCGATTTGGGTCTAGGTTTATTCGGGTAGCTGTTTGGGCCACGGGTTTAACTTGGTAACTGTTTGGGCCAAGGGTAGGAGGTAGTCTGTTTAGGTATTTTAGGTTGGACTGTTTGTAAATTAAATCTTGGGCTTTTGTAAAAAGGACTGTAAAAATAAACACTGGTTTTATTTTTTATTTTGTTTTGGTTTGTTATAAGCCCGGGCAAAAATGGGCCATTACAATAATTTTGATTTTTTATTTGAGAGTAAAGGGTGAGAAGTAAAAGTTTAGGGGGAAAATTAAAAGTTTTGGAGAATAAAAGTTTGAGGGAAAGTAAATAGGGGGGAGTAAAATTTTGAAGGGAAAATATTAAAAAAAATTGGAGAGGGATGGGTTTGGGGTAGATGAGAGGTGAGATGGGAAAGGAGTAAAAGTTTTAGGGGAAAAGTGGGAGGGAGTAAAAATTTTGGGGGAAAATAAAAAGTTTTGAGGGGTTTTGGGAGTAAAATTTTGAGAAAAAAATAAATGGGAGAGTAAAATTCTGGTGGGAAATGGATTTTGGTTAGATTGGGGGGTTGGGATGGGAGGGGAGTAAAAGTTTTGGGGGGAAAGTGGGAAGGAGTAAAAGTTTTGAGGGAAAAGTAAAAATTTTTGGGAATTTGGGGTAAAAATGTAAAATATTATAGTTTGATATTCGAATTATTCGAATTATTCGAGTTATTCGAATTCGAAAACTCAACTCGATTCGAACTCGAAATTCGAAAAAAAATCGAGTTGACTCTAATAACTCGATTAACTCGAATAACTCGATTCGTTTAACTCGAAATTCGAATTTTTTTCGATTTTTTTGAGTCGAATCGAGTTTTGCTCACCCCTAAAAGTAGCTGCATTCTTAGACCCTAAAATTAAACCAAACAGCATTTCCAGACATAATGTATGTACCCATTCATGTAGTAATTATATTTTTATCATAAAGTTCCAATGAAAACCAGCTGTAAACCCATTAATGATTCCAAACTTAGTTCTATTACTCAGTCTTGTCAAGTGTGAATTAAAATCCAGTATGCAAAATGCAGTATCAGTATAAGATACATCAATTACACTACAAAAAATTGATAAAGATGTACAACAAAAACAAAAACAAAACTTACTTGATTCCAAGATCGATGTGCTCCTGGATGCCAAATCCAAAGCAGCCAGTATCACTAAAGTTCCTTCTCAAAAGCTCATATTCCTTGACCTTCAAACCAGTTGTTAGTTGACCAAATAACCAAATATTTAATACCAAAAAATGAAAAAAAAAATACAACCTAAGCTGCAAATTTCAATCAAGAAAAAGATTAAACAAAAAGAATAGGACAAATCATATAGCATAAAGTTTCCATAAAGACACGTTTAACTGGCTTAAATGACTCCATCCAACATCATATAATAACGTCAAGCATGAATTTTCGTAGTACATATGTAGAAACTAGACAGAAAAGAAGTAAGTAATAACTGCGAGAAAATTAAGGAAAATCTGGTAGGAAAGAAGCAAGTACATTCATTTTTGCTTGAGAAAACTCATGGCTCGAGCTTTAATGGCCTCTTGAGCAGGGCCAGGCCTTGTCTTCTTTATCTGTTCCTTGTACCTACTAAGCTCAGCATCCAGTTTCTTCAACTTCTCCTCCACATTGTCCCCTCTTTTATTTATCTGATCACGGAAACTCCATCCCATCCATATTATTTCACAAAATAGGCAAAAATTTGAAATCAAACTAAATAATGAACCAAATAAACCCTAATACTAAGAAATCAAAAGATCAAATGAAAAATGTTAAAGAAGTCAGAGCGAAAAGTAAAGTGAGAAAGAGAGAAACCCTATCGGAGGCATCTTGAATCGAAGGCGACGGTTCCTTGTCTTTCTTAATGCCGAAGGCTCGCTTCATCTCCTTTTGTTAGGAAAGAGAGGGGAAAGGGCTTTAAAATTGATTGTTGACTTCGATTTTAAAATAGAATTTGGAGAGATAGGCAGGGAAGACGAAGAGCTGTTTCTCAGTTCATTTGCGTAGAGATTGCTTTCCTAGCCTTGTCTTTTTTATTTCACGAAAACAAATTTCAGTGAAGTATTTGACCAAATTTGAAATTTTGGGATAAAAAAATAGAATTACAAAACGACACCGTTTTGGAAAAAACATATTAGTGGCGCTTGGAACAAAAAACGCCTCTATTGCTTGACTTTTAGCGGCGTTTGGACAAAAAACGCCATTATTGCTCAACTTTTTTGCGGCGTTTGCAACAAAAACGCCGCTATTTCTTACCTTTTGCGGTATTTTTTTTAACGCTCGATCTTTTAAATTTTTTATATTGAATTATTGTATCTTTCATATAAATTTTTTTTAAAAAAATTAATTTTAAGTAATATTTAAAAGAATTAGATAAAATTATAATTTTTATATAATTTTTTATGTAACAAAACAAAAACAAAAACAAAAAATTCCAAAATATGAAAAAAAGCTTTAAATTTTTTTACTCTTTTGTAATTATATATTCTTTCAATATTTTAGAAAATTATATTATATTTTTCAATTTACTAATTAAATAATAAATAGATTATGATGAAAGAGTGCATGAGTTGTCGAAAAGAATACATGATGGCCACTTGGATGATGGGTGAGAATACAGGCAGCAAAACAACCCCGTTTTGTTTAAAATAAAATGATTTTTTGTGGGGTTTTTATCAAAATTCTTAAACACTAAACCCTAAACCACTAAACTCGAAACCCAAAACCTTAAAATGTAAATATTAAACCCTAAACACTAAATCCCAAAGCATAAATCCTAAAATTTAAACCCTAAAATTTAAACCCTAAAATCTAAAACATAAACCATAAACCTTAAATAAAATGAATTTTTACGACATTTTTTGTGGCGTTTTTCTCATAAACGCCGCTAATATTGCTTGACTTTTTTAATGACATATGAGCAATTTTTATATTGAATTATTATATCTTTTATATCAATTTAAATAAATAATTTTTGAAAATTTCAGTAATATTTAAAAGAATTAGATAAAATTTGAAATTTTTATATATTTTTTATGTAAGAAAACAAAAAAAAAAAAAATTCAAAATATGAAAATAAAAAAAAAGCTTTAAATTTTCTCTTCTGTAATTATATATTCTTTCGATATTTTAAGAAATTTAAATAACTTTTTGAATTTACTAATTAATTTTGTTTCTCTAGAGATGCATGTGTTAGCAATTTTTTTAATTTTAATATATATAAAGTTTATCTATTATCTCTTAAATAATTTAAACTATAATGATAATTTAAATGTATTAAAATTAATATTATCTTTTACAATTATATAAGAAATTATTTAATATAAATTAAAAAACAATCAGTCATATACCAAAAAAACTTTAAAATTATTTTAAATAATAGTATTTTAATTTTTTTCATTTTTAAAAATATTTTTCTATGTTTTTATTTTCAAATTTTTTCTACGTGTCATTAATCTTTTCTGAAGATTTTAAATATTAAATTAAAAAAATTATATTTTAATTAATATAAAGAAACTGGTTAAATAATAAATAGAAGAGGATGACAGAGTGCATGCATGGGTGAGAATACAGGGAGCAAAACGGCGCCGTTTTGGGTGAGAATACAGGAAATTGACCTTTTGCAACGTTTTTATCACAAACGCCACTAATGCCAGACCTTTTGTTGTGTTTTTCTCACAAATGCCGCTAATGCCAGACCTTTTGCGGCGTTTTTCTCACAAACGCCGCTAATGCCAGACCTTTTGTGGCGTTTTTATCACAAACGCCGCTAATGCCAGACCTTTTGCGGCGTTTTCTGATTAGCGCCACTAATGTTTAAATTTTGCGGCGTTTTTGGTCCAAGCGCCACTAAAAGCGCCGCTAAAAACTTAATTTCCTGTAGTGTTATGGTCAAGATAATCTTCTTTATGGTGGAATGAAGCTTGAAGCACAAGACCTGGTGAACACAACCGCCCAAGCAAGGAAAAGGATTCATTGGTGTAGTTTTAGCCACTCACAAATCTCTGAATCTTCTCTATTAGAAGGAAAACCAATGCCAAGTCAAAACAGCTTCAAGCTATTGGTGATCTCTAGAACATCAAAAGCATCTGTTTTTTCTTTTTTCTTTGGTTTTGAAGTTTCAAAAGCATCTGATCCTTATCTTTTGGGACATTCCACAAGCATAGCACACCTTTGACTACTTTGTTTGAGTAGATCCAATGATAAGAAAATCACGTTACCAAAAATACTAGCTTTATTCAAAGGTTCCCTCTAATAAGAGTGGTCCTCGTGCATTATATACTCTAATGAGTGAATGATATAAATTTATTTCTCAGTGGAGTAGACTTGTCCAAGTGCTCGAAAGGCACTGGTATTTGCTGTGGCATTCAATATCCTAAAGGGCAATATATGACAGATATTCCTGAAGCTTGGAATGGACTTTGGGGCATATACTTTTAAACCCACACAAATAAATTTTCGCACTTCCAATCATAAGGCCCACAGGGGAACGGTTCCCAGGAGGCATATCTTTCGCCTAAGAGGAGCCGCAAATTGAGATGATAAGGGTTCTAAATATCAGAAGACCTATACAGTATTTTGGAGTGGATTCCTCACGCTTTTTACCCGGTCAAATCACAGCTAAAGTTGTATATGAGTCGGGCCATTCGACTAGGCTCATCCGAAAAATGAAAGAGTTTAAACAAAATTATAGACTAGAAGTATAGGCTTAAGAAAAATATAGTCTCAGATAAGTTTTTTTTGGCCCGGCCCCGGCTTGGATACATGTCTTTTTAAAATTTATTGAGAAACATTTGTTTCAATATTTTTAATGTATTTTCAGGGAAACATTTGTTTTAGTGTTTTTACTGTATTTTATATATTATATTTTTTAAATTTTTTATATAATAAAATAATTTTGAAAAAAAGTAATACGGGTCAAGCCCGAGTTTAGCATCTATGATTTGGTTTGGGCTTAGATAAAAATTTAGGCCCATTTTTTGAGTAGGCCTGAGCCCAAACCTATCAATCAGGCCTAAAATTTTGTTAGGGCCCGGCTCGAACTCGGGAACAACTCTAGTCATGGCCCTTCTCTCAATGCATATGGGCTATAAAAATATTAGAAGAAGATTATCAATTTATCTTTTAGAAGGAACTAGTTTTAGCTCACGTCCCACAAAGAATATATGATCAGTGGCGGAGCTAGGGGTTGACAGGGGCTTGAAAAAATTTCCATTTTAAGTTTTTTTATGATTTATAAATGATAAAATTTTGATTTAATTCTTAAAAAAATTATAAAGATATAAACTATTAAAATGGTGAATCGTAAAAATATACAATTTAATTCCGCTCAAAATTTTTTTCTAACTTCGTTCCTGTATATGATCTAAATAATCGACACAACAGTAGAGATATTAAAATATATTCATAATTAATATTGACAATATTTCATAAAATAAAATAATTTATATAATTTATAAAATTTGAATCACTTCATATTAAAATATTTATTTCTTTATTTCAAAAGGTAAAAAATGCTATCATTTAAAAAAAAAAATCAAAAGATATTATATCTTCGATCAAAGTTTAAATAAAAATTTTAATACAGTAATGACACATGTGAACCTGAGTTTGAATCAAAGTTATACCAAAAAACTTATACATGCAAATATAATAATTTAATTGATGTCTATGTGTGATTTATCCATAACTTATTAACCAAAAAAATATTAATTATAAATAATAATGTGTGAAAATTGCTTAGTTATAAAATATATAATTTCGTAACAAATAACATAAAATAGATAATTTTAGTAATAAAAAAATACTGTTAAGTTAATTTTAAATAAAGATATTCACGGGTTGAGTCAAATTGAGTTTAGATTGGGTCAATGTATGATATTAACACATATTATATTTTTCAAACCTGACCTAATCAGAAATATGGACCACAAGTTTTGCTCAATCTGCCTATATTTATAAAAGGCGAACTCAAACTCATCTTAGGGCCACCAATATTATTTTTATTTTTAAACTATATTATTTTTAATATAATATTTAATGATTTTATATTTTTTGTTAAAATTTTAAACATAAAACTTAACAAAAAATTTTAATGTTTACATATATATTATCATATATTTAATATGTGATATAAATTACATAATTATAAAAAATAAAATTGAACAATATATACAAAAGTCAAAAAAGAAAAGGCCTTGGACGGGATAGAAGATGAGATATCATTCATATCCCAAGGTCCATCAACACTAGTGCACATAGGTTGGATAAGGTTGTTGCCTAAAAGTCCTTGAACCTTGTTTCTACCCAAATTAATGAAAATGAGTTTTGATTAATAAAATCTCAATTTTGCAACTTGAATTTTGGCTAACTATGTATTTTTTGCGAGTTTGGAAGGTCACTCCTCTATTAGGTGTTTTAAACTATTACAAGTTGGTTTTTTTTTCTTTGTATATGTGTTTTGATCAATAAATTACTATAGGAAATAAAATATAAGTAACAAAAAAAAAAAATCTTATCATCAAGCCATGAACATATTTGATCTCTCACGGCTAGCTTTGTCATAATATTCACCTCATGAAATACAATAATAGAACATATATTGCCAACCTTACACTATAACATGTTTGTTCCTTTAAGTATGAAAGAAATGTTGAATAAAGGTAAAGAATACAGAGAAGAAACAAATCTGAAAATAGATGAGAAACTAATTCCTTGAAATACTGTCAAATGAAATTTACATGATGTTCATTTTCTGCTGAGCTACATACTTATACTAACATTGAATGTTAACCGCTGTTAACAGAAAGGCTAACAACCAAAACAAACTAACTAACTGCAGCTACTTACAATAGACTCTAACATTCACCGCACTTCTCGAACTTTGAGAACACGGAGAAGATTTCTAAAACGAGTAAACAAAGAGGCAGGCAATGGTTTTGTGAGAATATCAGCAACTTGGTCACACGCTGGAACCTCCCCAACAAGAAGTGAACTAGCAGCCACCTTCTTACGGACAAAAAATAGATCAAGTTCAACATGCTTGAACTTAGAGTGTAAAATCGGGTTAGTAGCTACAACGACAGCACCAGAGTTATCACACCAAATAGTAGGAATATCAACGGAACAAAAATTTAGTTCTTATAACAACGAAATAATCCACGTGACATCGGATGCAGTAGTAGCCAATCCTCGATATTCAGCCTCAGCAGTGGACCGAGAGACAACTTGCTGCTTCTTCGAGCACCAGGAAATAGGGTTGCCTCCAAAGTAAATACAATAACTGGTAGTGGACCATCGATCATCAAAATCCAATCCCTAGTTGGCATCAGCATAGTCGACCAATGATAGTCGTGTAGAAGGGTGAAATATCAGCCCATGATCAATAGTACCATATAGATAACGTAAAACTCATTTTAAAGCAACCATATGAATGTTTGTCGGGGCATGCATGAACTGACACAGACGATTAACAACATATGCAATATCAGGCTGAGTTAAGACAACATACTGTAACGTACCAAAAAGACTCATATATTCTGTAGGATCATCAAGAAGCCGACCATCATATTTAGACAAAGTGGAAGAACTAACAATAGGGGTATGAATCAAGGACATACTTACGCTGACACAGATGATGGGTCCCGATGGCAGAACATGTAACCTCAACACCCAAAAAATAATGCAGATCTCCCATGTCCTTAAGGGAGAACTCAGTGTGAAGTTGTCGAACAAACATATTAATATCCTCAGATGAATCTCCCGTAACAATAATATCATCCACATAGACGAGGACATACATAGCGGTCTTATTGGCAGCACGAATAAACAGAGAAGCATTAGACTTCGAAAGAACAAACCCTAATGAGACAAGAGAATTCTTCAGCTTATCAAACCAGGCACGTGGAGCTTGCCACAACCCATATAAAGCTTTTGTTAACCGACACATAAGTGATTTGTCATCATCACCATACTGTACATATCTTGGAGGTTGTTGCATATAAACCTCTTCAATAAGATCACTATTAAGAAATGCATTGTTGACATCAACTTGTCGAAGTTGCCAGTGTTTAGATACTACAGTAGAAAGGATAGTTTGAATAGTTGCTGGCTTAACGAATGGACTAAACGTTTTTCTAAAATCACATCTTGATACCTAAGAACATCCTTTAGCAACTAAATGACCTTTACGGTGAGCTACAGTACCATCAGGATTTCTTTTAACCTTAAATAACCACTTACAACCAATTGCCGTCCTTCCAGGTGGTAAAGACACCAACTTCCAAGTGTGATTACGAACCAACGCATCATACTCAGCCTGGGTTGCTGCTTTCCAATCCTCATGAGCAAAAGCTTCATCAATTGTGTGCAAATCACACTTAGAAACTTCAACAGCTAAGACTTTAGGTTTAAAAATGCTTGTTTTGGAGCGCGTAACCATCTGATGAGTATTACCAAGTGGTGGAGGTGTAGAGGCAACAGTAGGAGTGACCGAACTAGACCATGAGGTATTGGGGAAGGAAAGGCCCGAAGTGGAAGCATATCTTCAGTTGAAGCTAAGTTTGAAGCATCACCAGTTAATGTACTACAAGAGAAAACGACATCATGGGAAACTTCCGCAAAACAACCATTAGAGAGAGCGGGAGATTAGGAGACAAGCTGCACAATAGGAATATACGTAGAAACATGCTCACTTTTTAGGTTAGTAGACAAAGGTTGATCAAGATGCAAAAATCAATGTTCATAAAAAACAACATGGCGAGAAATGACAATTTTATCGTATGGTGTAAGACACTGATACCTTTTGTTCTAAGAACTATACCCAAAAAATGCGCATAGTTGAGATCAGAATTCCAATTGATGATTGTGAAAGGGTCGAAGATAAGGAAAAAACAGCATCCAAACACGCATAGATGATCATAAGAAGGATTTTTACCATAAAGAACCATGTATGGAGAGTTGCCCTTTAAGACAGGGGTAGGAAGTCTGTTTATTAAATGCACCGCACATGTGAAGGTGCACCTCCAAAATCGCAAAGGTAGAATGGCTTGAGTGAGGAGTGTAAGACTGACATCAACAATATGACGATGCTTTCGCTCCACGAATCTATTCTGCTCAGATGTATGAGGGCAGGAGACTCAATGAGTAATGCTATGTTGAGTAAGAACATCTGTGAAAGCGTGATACTCGCCACCCCAATCACTTTGAAATTGTTTAATTTCCTTCCCAAATTGAGTTTTCACCATCTTCTGAAACTGAAGAAAGCATTCAAGGGCTTGGGATTTTTTCTGAATAAGATAAAGCCAAGTGAAACGAGTAAACATGTCAACAAATGATATATAATACCAGTTGTTACCACATTCAACAGAAGTAGTCCCTCACAAATCCGATACAACTAACTCAAAAGAATAAGTATACTGAGTAGTAGACGTAGAAAATGGTAATTTGTGAGATTTTCCTTTTTGATAGGCATACATATAGACCCAAGAACATCCTTATTAGAAACAACATGACATTTATGTAACACAGGTTGAACAATACAGTCAGATGGATGACCCAACCGCCGATGCCAAAGCTCAAAAACTTTGTTGTCCACAGAATCTGAATTAACACTAGTGTGATGCATGGAAGGATACGGACAATTACCATTAGAAGACACCGGGGAAAATCGATACAACCTACATATAATAAATTCTTGCGGATGGTCGGTACAAGTAAAACATTTAAGAGATGAAGTAACCTATTGTTCGCAGCCAAAGTAGAAGATCTAATTCTCCTAATTGGAACACGAGTCCCATTACCCATTAAAATAGGAGTAGTACCTGAATAGTGTGTGGACTCGTTTAGAGCAAAGTCCTCCTTGTAGATATGGTGCATAGCCCCTGAGTCAGAATACCACGTCAAAGTACCCATGTTTCGAACTGAAGATCCATATTGGGCCAAGTGCATTTGAGACTCAATACTAGTGGAAGAGTCAGGGCCTGACACATTAGGAATGCGAGGAAGCCCAACATTAGGACGTGGTTCTGAAGAAAAATATTGACGTATTGTCGCAAAATTTGGTGGCTTAACATGAGAAACACATGCCCTAGGCTCAATGGACCAAGGCACTTACGGCCCAACTGAGGCCTGCTGATCATGGCTCCTTGGAGTTGATATTTGATTGCCCAAATGAGATATAGGCAATCGACTATTGTCATAATCCACATGGCTAGAGTGTTGAGGCCTAAAACCTTGTTGAAGAGTCAGCCCATTATCACCAAAGTAGACATGTTGAACTGTCGGCCTAAAAGAAGAAACATTAGGGTCATCATAATTATTAGGAAAATAAGAGGGAGAAAATAACCCATTTTCATTTCTGCCAAAATCTGACGACAACACTTGAGGCACCAATTGCGATTGGTAACCAACGCCATTGCCAAAATCGATTGACAGCATTTGAGGTGTAAACTGTGGCTGGTAACCACCGCCATGCGCACCAAAATATTGATTAAAAGACGAACGAACCAACGCCGGCGCCTGTAACATCCCGGTTTAGGGCCTAGTCAGAATAGTGGTGCGAGACCACAAATCTGAGTTCTATGTATGAGTTTTTGAGGTTTATGCTATGTTTGCATGTTAGTGTGTAAGTTTCATGAAACAATTTTGTGAAATTTCGGTTGAATTGTCCAAAAGGACTAAATTGCAAAAGTTGCAAAATGTGAGATTCTAGAAGCTATTTGTGTGAAATAGCTTTAGAATATTAATTAGAGGCCTTAAATAATAATTTATCCACATTCTAATTTTTGGACAAAATTGGGCATGAATGAGTTAAAATAGAAAGTTTATCAAAAAGGGCATTTTGGTCATTTAAAATTAAATGATTAAAAAGGAGGAAAAGATGACAAAATTCATTCATCTTCTTCTCCAAGGCTGCCAAAATTTTCAAGAGCCATTGTTAGGGTTCTTCAAAGTTTTCAAGCTTGCTAGTAAGTGCGTCCAAGCCCCGTTTTTGATATTCTTCGTATTTTTGAAGTCTTAATAGCATGAATAAGCTATTTTTAGCTATTTGATGAGCTATATTGAATGTTCAAAAATGTGGCCATGTATGACATGCATGTATGTTGATTTTTTATGGAAGATTATGAAAGCTTGATGTAGTAGAAACATCTTTTGCTAAGTGATTTTCCATGAAAATGCATGTAGGGACTAGTTTGTGAAAGTTTTAAGCTTGGTCATACATGTGTGATTTAGTGAGAATTGGTGAATGCTTTAGTTGAGTAAGTGATTCGGCTAAGCATGAAAGGTTAGAAAGTTGAATAAAAATCACTTTACGAGCTTTGGGGCAAAAGTGTAATTATGGAAAGATTAGGGGCAAAAGAGTAATTTTTGCCAAAGTATGAGATAAGTGTCAATTTAGTCAATGTGTGTATTGAATAAGCTGATTTATTCATTATAGATCAAGAAAGACGAAGCCCGGATCTAAACCGAGGCAAGAGCAATGTGGTGGACTATACTTTTGAGTATCGAGGTAAGTCTATGCTTAAACAATGCATTCATACTTACAATTTCTTAATGCTAGCTAGTGTGTAGCATGATTGAGAACCTATGTGGAATGAATGTGGTAGAAATTGTGAATGGATATATGGTTAAGTAAGTAGATATGTGAATGTGTGGTGAGAATGCTAAATGGTGGGCTAAGTGCGATACCATCTTAATGCATATTGACGATAAGCTGGCTATGTGCGATGCTATTGTTAGGTATATCGTCTAGTGGGCTACGTGCGAAACCACTATGAATACCTTTATGGTATGCTAAGTGAGATACTACCTTATTAATTGATTGTGGTGGGCTAAGTGTGAAACCACCGAGAAATTAGCGGTGTAGATTAGCTATGTGGTTGTATTATTGAGTTAATTAGCTGTGTGGATGAATTATCGAGATATGATGTTGTGTTGTATATTGTGTAAATGTGATATTGAATGCAGGGGTGCATTTCAATGGTTATGAGTATGTGACACATGATGTGTTGGGAATGTGGTAAGGGATAGAAAGAGTAAGCATAGTTGTACATTATATGTTAGTATGATGCTAATTGTTGTTTAGCTTATACTATGATGCTTAATTGTTTATGTGTAAACTTACTAAGCTCAAAGCTTACTCCTCTTCTTTTCCCTTGTTTTGTAGAGTAAAAGTGTTGAATCGAGATATGAGGATCAATTGGAAGATCGCCCACACTATCAGTACACTCTGGTACATGAGACTTAATGTTTTGTATATGGCATGTATATGGGCTAGACAAGTTAGTGAATTTTGTTGTAAATGGCTAAGATGTGTTGGCCTTTAGATGGATAGTCTATTTTGTGTTATGCCATCGTTGTATGAAAAGATGTAGTTATCTATGTGAGATTGCACTTTAATTTGAGTCGCTTATGGATGTGTTGAATGAGTGCATGTTATGTATGCTAGAGGGGTTAGAAGAGCTTAGCATATAGCTTTGTTCTTGTCCATGTGGATAGACACACGGGCATGTGTCTAGGCCATGTGTGATACATGGTCAGCCCATGGGCGTGTGACTTGGCCGTGTGTCCCCTGCATATTGATCTTTTAAGTCAAAATTGGCCACGAGCTAGCCAGACGGGCATGTGTCTAGACTCTAGGCCGTGTAAGTGAAGTCAGTGTTCACCACGGTTGGAGAGCACGGGCGTGTACCCTAGCCATGGGGCATTGGCAGAATACTTGAGTTTTTTTGCACGGTTTGTGGACATGGGCGTGTGTGACTATACACAGACGTGTCTTATCTTACACGAACGTGTGAGCCCTGTATGAAAGAGAAAAATTTTAAGAATAAAAAAGGTTCCGGAGTAGTCTCGAGAGCCCTCGTGTGTATCAGTGAGGCCTCGTAAGTCGAGAAAGAGGTTATTGAGGTGACTTAAGAGAGTAGTCACAGTAAGCCTAAGTGGCGATCATTAGGTTTTTATACGAAAACTCCTCGGGCCCGGTTCCGGCATAGAACCCGGGTAAGGGGTGTTACATTTACTGGTATCAGAGCTATGGTTTAGTCGGGTATAGGACTATCGTAGTGGGTGTAAGAGTCTGGCTATACATGCCATAAGTGTACTATGATAGTGTGGTAATTTCTAATGATTTTAAATCTTGTTTCGTATAGTATATGAATCCCGATCAATCTACTGCTGATGAAGCAGCTAGTAATACGCCGGCTCCTGCGCAAGGAACCGTGCCTGTACAAAGTGGACCCGAGGCTAGGGGTCAAGGAGAAGAGGCACAGGAAGCCTTTCTCCAGATGATGAGTAATTGGTACTCGGACTATGTTCGAGCGAACCCTAATGCTCAACCTCTTCCACCTCCTCCTATACCTCAGCCAAATCCAGTGGCTCCTCAAGATGTTGATGTTGTGAGGATATTGAAACCCCTGGTGGATAAGATTAGGAAGCACGGGGCTGAGGAGTTTAGAGCTAAGGTAGATGATGACCCTGAGAGGGCAAAGTTCTGGTTAGAGAACTCGATGAGAGTGTTTGATGAACTCTCATGTACACTCGAAGAGAGCTTGAAGTGTGCCGTATCTTTGCTTAGGGATTCGGCAAACCATTGGTGGAAGACACTAATGTTGGTGGTCCTGAAAGAGCGGATGACGTGGGACTTCTTTCTGGAAGAATTTTGGAAGAAGTATATAAGCCAATAATTTACTGATCGGAAAAGGAAGGAATTCCTTGAGTTGAAGCAAGGAAGAATGTCAGTAGCAGAGTATGAGCATGAGTTTGTTAGGCTTAGCAAATACGCTCAAGAGTGTGTATCGACAGAGACCATCTTGTGTAAAAGGTTCGAAGATGGACTGAATGAGGACATCAAACTCCTAGTGGGTATTCTGGAGTTGAAAGAGTTTGTGGTGTTAGTTGAAAGGGCAAGTAAGGCCGAAGAGTTGAGTAAAGAAAAGAGAAGGGCTATGAGTGAAGCCCAAGATGCTAGAAAGAGGCCGACGGGCAAGTCGTATCAAGCTTAGTCGAAAAGATCCAAGGAAGGAAGTCCTCGGACGACAGCACCAGTGGGTTATTCACATCGAGACTTGGGCAATATTCATTCGGGTTCAAGAGTCCAAGCCACCTCGATGGAAAGTGTGGGCAATACAAAGAGCAAACCGGAGTGTCCAAGTTGTGGTAGATATCACACCGGAGAGGGTTGGGGTAACAGTCGGAACTGTTATAAATGTGGCTCCCCCGATCACTTTATCCGAAACTGCCCCGAGAGGGATGGTAAGGAAGAGAAGCAAGAGATAATATCTAGTGATGTGTTTGGAAGAGGTAGACCACCTAGGAACCCGAGAGGTGGGAATAGTGGTAGAGGTGCGTCCAAAGATTCTACTGTGAGACCAGAGGGTCGGGCACCTGCAAGGTCGTATGCTATTCGCGCTCGCGAAGAGGCATCCTCCCTAGATGTGATAACGGGTACTTTTTCTCTCTATGACACCTTTGTTATTGCTTTAATAGATCCAAGGTCTACTCATTCTTATATTTTCATAAGATTAGCATCTAGTTTGAGTATGACCGTTGAGTCTACGGATATTGTAGTTAAGGTGTCAAACCCATTAGGAAAGCATGTCTTAGTGGATAAAGTGTGTAAAAATTGTCCTTTATTGATTGAGAATCATTGTTTCCCAGCAAACCTTATGTTTTTGCTGTTTGATGAGTTTGATTTAATCCTTGGCATGGATTGGTTAACCACCCATAGTGTCTTAGTGAACTGTGGTAGTAAGTTTATTGAATTGAAATGTGAGAGTGAGATATGGTTTGGGTTGAAGAAGGTGTAACAGATAGTCTACCAGTGATGATTTCTTCCCTAGTGGAAGAGAAATGTTTGAGAAAAGGGTGTGAATCCTATCTCGCTTTCGTGTTGAATACTAGAGAGGTTAGCGTGAAGTTTGAAACAGTGCTGATAGTATGCGAGTATTCAAATGTATTCCCGGAAGAGTTACCCAAATTACCTCCAGTGAGAGAGGTCGAGTTTGGGATTGAGTTGATTCCAGGAACGGCACCAATTTCAGTTGCTCCATATAAAATGACGCCTTTAGAGTTGAAAGAACTGAAGGTACAGTTGCAAGAGTTGACAGATAAAGGTTTTGTAAGACCGAGTTACTCACCGTGGGGTACTTCGGTATTATTTGTGAAAAAGAAAGATGGGTCTATGAGATTGTGTATAGACTATAGACAGCTCAACAAGGTGACGGGGAAGAATAAGTATCCTTTACCAAGGACTGATGACCTTTTCGATCAATTGAAAGGAGCTACAGTGTTCTCCAAGATAGATCTGAGGTCTGGTTACTATCAGTTGAGAGTGAAAGAGCAAGATGTGTTGAAAACTGCATTTCGAACAAGGTATGGCTATTATGAGTTTTTGGTTATGCCGTTTGGTCTAACGAATGCACCTACGATTTTTATGGATCTAATGAACCGTGTTTTCAGACCATATGTAAACAAGTTTGTGGTTGTCTTCATTGACGATATATTGATCTATTCTCGAGATGAGAATGATCATGAAGAGCATTTGAGAATTGTCTTGCAAACTTTAAGAGATAAGCAGTTGTATGCTAAATTTAGCAAGAGTGAGTTTTGGCTCCGAGAGGTCGGATTTCTAGGACACATTGTGTCGGGTGATGGTGTCAGAGTTGTCCTAGGTAAGATTTCGGCTATTGTGGATTGGAAACAGCCGAGGAACGTGTCAGAAATCAGAAGTTTCTTGGGATTAGCGGGATATTACAGATGTTTCGTAAAGGGGTTCTCTGTGATTGCTACTCCGATGACGAAATTTTTGCATAAAGATGTCAAGTTTGAATGGAATGAAACTTGTCAACAGAGTTTCGAGAGACTGAAAATAATGTTGACTGAGGCATCGGTTTTGGTTCAACCAGAATTGGGGAAAGAGTTCGTGGTTTACAGTGATGCGTTGTTTAATGGTCTCAGTTGCATGTTGATGCAAGAGGGTAAGGTAGTCGCTTACGCCTCGAGACAGCTAAAACCGCACGAGAGGAATTATTCAACTCATGATTTGGAGTTGGCTGCGATTGTTTTTGCGTTAAAGATTTGGCGACATTACTTGTATGGTGAGAAGTGCCGAGTCTTTACAGATCACAAGAGTTTGAGATATTTGATGGATCAGAAGGATTTGAATTTGAGGCAGAGGCGGTGGCTTGAGTTATTGAAAGACTATAAATTAGTCATTGATTATCACCCGGGAAAAGCGAATGTGGTTGCGGATGCCCTGGGTAGGAAATCCTTGTATGCTCTAAGAGTTATGAGCACGAGTTTAGCAATAGCTGATGATGGTGCTAATTTGGCAGAGTTGAGAGCTAAGCCACTATTTGTTCAACAAATATGTGAGGCTCAGAGAAATGACAGTGAGATGCAAGCTAAGAGAGCTAAGTGCAGATCTGAAGGTGGTTCTGGTTTTCGAGTGGGCTCGAATGGTTGTTTGTTATACCATGACAGAATTTGTGTACCTAGAGATGAAGAGTTGATCCGAAAGGTTTTGCATGAAGCCCACAGTGGATGTTTGTCAGTACATCTAGGCAGTACGAAAATGTACAATGATTTGAGGAAGTTTTATTGGTGGCCGGGTATGAAAAGAGATATTTTAGAGTTTGTGGCAAAGTGTCTGATTTGTCAGCAAGTGAAAGCTGAACATCAAGTGCCTTCGGGATTGCTTCAGTCAGTGATGGTTCCCGAATGGAAGCGGGATCAGGTTACCATGGATTTTGTAACGGGGTTTCTGATGACTCCGAAAAAGAAAGATGCTGTGTGGGTTGTTGTGGATAGACTAACGAAGTCGACTCAGTTTATTCTAGTACGTGTTGATTATTCATTGGATAAGTTAGCTGAGTTGTATATTGCAGAGATAGTGAGATTGCATGGTGTGCTTATGTCTATTATTTCGGATAGAGATCCGAGGTTTACTTCGAGATTTTGGAAGAAGTTGCAAGAGGCCATGGGTACGAGATTGAATTTCAGTACTGCGTTCCATCCGCAAACTAATGGTCAGTCTGAAAGAGTAATTCAAATTCTCGAAGATATGCTTCGATGCTGTGTGTTAGAATTCGTAGGTAGTTGGGAGAGATATCTACCTTTGGTCGAATTTGCTTATAACAACAGTTATCAGTCAAGTATACGGATAGCTCCGTATTAGGCCTTGTATGGTCGTAAGTGTCGGACTCCATTGTATTAGACTGAGCTTAGTGAGAAACGGATCCATGGAGTTGATCTGGTAAAAGAGACCGAAGAGAAAGTAAGAATAATCCGTAATAGTCTGAAAGTTGCTTCGGACCGACAAAAGTTGTACGCGGATTTGAAAAGAAAAGAGATTGAGTTTGAAGTGGGTGACAAAATATTTTTGAAAGTGTCCCCGTGGAAGAAGATTATGAGATTTGGACGAAAAGGGAAGTTGAGTCCAAGATTTATAGGGCCGTATGAGATTACAGACAGAGTTGGGCTAGTAGCTTACCGGTTGGCTTTGTCGGTAGAGTTGGAAAAGATTCATAATGTGTTCCATGTATCGATGTTGTGATGGTATCGCTCCGATCCTTCATATGTGATTCCTTCAGCGGAAATTGAGATAAGACCGGATACGTCTTATGAAGAGGAGCCGATTAAGATCTTGGCTCGAGAAGTGAAATAGTTGAGAAATAAGAGCATAGCACTAGTGAAAGTGTTATGGCAGAAACACGGTGTGGAAGAGGCTCGTGGGAAACGAGAGAATCTACGAGAGAGCAACAATCAAACCTCTTTACTGGTAAGGTTTTCGAAGGCGAAAATCTCTAAAGGGGGGAGAGTTGTAACATCCCGGTTTAGGGCCTAGTCAGAATAGTGGTGCGAGACCACAAATTCGAGGTCTATGTATGAGTTTTTGAGGTTTATGCTATGTTTGCATGTTAGTGTGAAAGTCTCATGAGGCAATTTTGTGAAATTTCGGTTGAATTGTCTAAAAGGACTAAATTGCAAAAGTTGCAAAATGTGAGATTCTAGAAGCTATTTGTGTAAAATAGTTTGAGAATATTAATTAGAGGCCTTAAATAGCAATTTATCCACATTCTAATTTTTGGACAAAATTGGGCATGGATGAGTTAAAATAGAAAGTTTATCAAAAAGGGCATTTTGGTCATTTAAAATTAAATGATTAAAAAGGAGGAAAAGATGACAAAATTCATTCATCTTCCTCTCCAAGGCTGCCGAAATTTTCAAGAGCCATTGTTAGGGTTCTTCAAAGTTTTCAAGCTTGCTAGTAAGTGCGTCCAAGCCCCGTTTTTGATATTCTTCGTATTTTTGAAGTCCTAGTAGCATGGATAAGCTATTTTTAGCTATTTGATGAGCTATATTGAATGTTCAAAAATGTGGCCATGTATGACATGCATGTATGTTGATTTTTTATGGAAGATTATGAAAGCTTGATGTAGTAGAAACATCTTTTGCTAAGTGATTTTCCATGAAAATGCATGTAGGGACTAGTTTGTGAAAGTTTTAAGCTTGGTCATACATGTGTGATTTAGTGAGAATTGGTGAATGCTTTAGTTGAGTAAGTGATTCGGCTAAGCATGAAAGGCTAGAAAGTTGAATAAAAATCACTTTACGAGCTTTGGGGCAAAAGTGTAATTATGGAAAGATTAGGGGCAAAAGAGTAATTTTGCCAAAGTATGAGATAAGTGTCAATTTAGTCAATGTGTGTATTGAATAAGCTGATTTATTCATTATAGATCAAGAAAGACGAAGCCCGGATCTAAACTGAGGCAAGAGCAAGGTGGTGGACTAAATTGCATATTTCTATACTTTTGAGTATCGAGGTAAGTCTATGCTTAAACAATGCATTCATACTTACAATTTCTTAATGCTAGCTAGTGTGTAGCATGATTGAAAACCTATGTGGGATGAATGTGGTAGAAATTGTGAATGGATGTATGGTTAAGTAAGTAGATATGTGAATGTGTGGTGAGAATTCTAAATGGTGGGCTAAGTGCGATAGCATCTTAATGCATATTGACGATAAGCTGGCTATGTGCGATGCTATCGTTAGGTATATCGTCTAGTGGGCTACGTGCGGAACCACTATGAATACCTTTATGGTAGGCTAAGTGCGATACTACCTTATTAATTGATTGTGATGGGCTAAGTGCGAAACCACCGAGAAATTAGCGGTGTGGATTAGCTGTGTGGTTGTATTATTGAGTTAATTAGCTGTGTGGATGAATTATCGAGATATGATGTTGTGTTGTATATTGTGTAAATGTGATATTGAATGCAGGGGTGCATTTCAATGGTTATGAGTATGTGACTCATGATGTGTTGGGAATGTGGTAAGGGATAGAAAGAGTAAGCATAGTTGTACATTATATGTTAGTATGATGCTAATTGTTGTTTAGCTTATACTATGATGCTTAATTGTTTATGTGTAAACTAACTAAGCTCAAAGCTTACTCCTTTTCTTTTCCCTTGTTTTGTGGACATGGGCGCGTGTGACTATACACGGGCGTGTCTTATCTTACACGGGCGTGTGAGCCCTGTATAAAAGAGGAAAATTTTAAGAATCAAAAAGGTTCCGGAGTAGTCTCGAGAGCCCTCGTGTATGAGTGAGGTCTCGTAAGTTGAGAAAGAGGTTTCTGAGGTGACTTAAGAGAGTAGTCATGGTGAGCCTAAGTGGTGATCATGAGGTTTTAATACGGTAACTCCTCGGGCTCGGTTCCGGCATAGAACCTGGGTAAGCGGTGTTACAGCACCGAACCTTCATAGCTTCGATTAAACCGATAAAAAACACAATTGTGCAAGGTGACCCAAATGACCATAAATCTGGCACTGCACACAACCCTTGAAACCGTGACCACGATCGCTAGTTGAGGGCTGAATAGACCTAAGAGTGTTAGCCATCGTCGGTGTCGAGGGTGGGATCGACTTAGCGAGATTTGTATGATAAGGAGTCTCGACAACTAGCCGTTGTTGTCTCGTTTCAAACTCAAGAAGAATATCTATCAATCAACGCAGTGAGAGGGGTTTAGAGGAGAAGGAAGCAAGGGTAACCACCGCGTCGTACTCCGACCACAACCATGCGAGAACAATCTTAACCTTCTCAAAGTCTGAAATCTGGTGGCTAGGGGCCGCAAGGAGAGCGCAGGTATTTTGAATCTTCGCAACATATTATTTGATTGTCATTGTACCTTTCTTGATCAAATGCAGATCGTGTTTGATTCTGATAATCGAGCACCAGATATGGCAGCAAACATGCGATTAGTGGTGGTCTGGACATCATTAGATGTTCGCACATCAGTAAAGCACGATAGTAATGAGCCACTGATTGTGGAGAGTAACCACGATGCAAGAAGTTTATCCTACTGATGAAAAATGGAAGCCTCTGAATTCAAAACCATCTGGCCATCCAGACTCGGCACAAGTTGTGCCAGAGACAAACAAGATCTGTCAACAGATCCGGTGAGATTATATCGTTCTAAAATTAGTTTAACATGTTGCTGCCATTGGATGATGCCATCATCCAATTTAACTGTGTCATGTTTAGGAAAACTTTGAATCAAATGAACTGTACCAGAGTCAGAGTGCAGCAAATGTGTCACAACACGTATAGGTGGAGAATGACCATTAGCAGCAACAGAATCTATGGACTAAGCCATTGAGAGCATAGCAAGAAGTGCACTGGAATCTCAGGCAACTGATACCATGAAAGAAATGTTGAACAAAGGTAAAAAATACAGAGAAGAAACAAATTCGAAAATAGATGAGAAACTAAGTCTTTGAAATACTGTCAAATGAAATTTACATGATGTTCATTTTTTGTTGAGCTACATACTTATACTAACATTGAATGTTAACTGCTATTAACAGAAAGGTTAACAACCGAAACAAACCAACTAACTGTAACTACTTACAGTAGACTCTAACAAAATATATCCCACAATTTTTATGGTCAAATGTAACGATTATTGTGTCAAGAAACAACATTCTTCCTCTAATTAAT
This sequence comes from Gossypium australe, assembly GCA_005393395.2. NCBI lineage: Eukaryota > Viridiplantae > Streptophyta > Magnoliopsida > Malvales > Malvaceae > Gossypium > Gossypium australe. Next base: position 34,970,205 of record CM016614.1, read on the forward strand.
AAATTCACAAACTCCCATTCATAAATGAATTTATTTAATTAGACTCATTTGCAAAACTTTCATTACATATTTTTCCTTCCCATTTAATTCAAACAAAATTAAAGTTACTAATATCCCATCACATAATTTTATGCTCATAAATTTCACACAATATATACACATTAGCCATCACCATTTCCATTAAACATGACTTTTAAGCTTTAATGTCTCATGTGACAGTCTTTTTGCTCACCCATCTCACACCATGTATACATATAGACAATCATAATTTTGAAAAATTTCCACACCCTATTCATTTTAATAAAAACCAGTCATGCTTAATAATATTTAAATTCATTATAATAATATTTTTACTTAATTTAATGATTAATCCCTTAGCTCTACCATCTATCATAAAAAATGAACTCGAAATCCTTATAAATCCTATGTTGAAAAAATATGGACATCACATATATAATACGCATAATTGCATGTTATTGTTTACTATCATAAAAGATTAGCCCATATTAAAGTGATCTAATTTGGTTAATGTTTATTGGGCTTTCGTTATTAAATAAAGTATGAGCCAAATTTGTGTAGATAATCTATTAACTAATTTTTAATAGATGATAGATTGATTAGAAATTAGGGTTAATGTGCAAAACTTATATATTAGGGTTATGGTCCCCAAATTACACTTATGTAACTTTTCTAATATCTCATCTTTAGAAAAGAGAGTGTGGCACATCCCAAAACTCAAGTTAGTAGAATTGGCTTTGTAAAACTGAGAGTGCTCATGCCTCAATTTATATAGTTATCCTTGAGCATTTGTAAATAAATGAGTTACTAGCCTAATGGTTAAGTCTTAGAGAATCCACCTTTGAGTCCAAAATTCGAGCCCTTCTCTCTCAAATTTTTTTTAGAATTTTCGGCAATCCAATTGTCGCACCCCAAAATATATACGATTAAGTAATAAGATTAAACAAGAAATGAGCTATAGGCCCAATGGTTAAGTGATAGGGCAGCCATCTTAGAAGCCCTAGGTTCAAGCCTCTTCTTCTCTTTTCATTTTTATTTAACTTCGATCGTAACATCCCCAAAATATATGCACGGTTCAATGTTTAAATTAAGCAAGAAATGAGAAATAAGCTCAATTGTTTAGTGTTAGTACTCCTTCTTAGAGATCCTAGGTTCGAGCCTTCTTCTTCCTTTTCATTTTTCCAATTTCAGCAAGACTAGGGGAAGTTTGCATGTGCTAGGGTTTACAAACCTTAAGGATTTAACCAATTCTTTCCTAACTAGAATTTACATCTTATCCATTCTCAAAATCCTAATATAATTTGCTTTCCATCTTCTTTTTCTTTTCATTTTCCTCATCTATTCTCTTATTCTTGCACCCTAATTCCATATTTTGTGCTGCCAAAATTTTCCTTTATTAAATTGCTCCCCATTTGTTGATTTCTATCGAAGTTTATATTATCGTTAGTAGGATCCATTACCTTTTCTAAGAACTGGTAAGTACGCTTTTTTTCAATGATTAGATCCCGTATATACATTGTTCCAATCCCCGATATTAATCTTTTTAAGTTGTTTAATCGATTTCTTTTGAATTTCGCCAAAATCCCTACAATTGAATTTAACATATGAATACTTGTATGGTTGTCGTTTGAAGGACCGAATCTAGGTGAATTGGATCAAAATCGATAGTGGGGAACATCAATTAGACCCATGGTGAAAGGTGTGTGTCTTTTCCAAGTGAATTGGTGGTGATTGTGTGTAGGGTTAGGGCCACAATGTCTCCCACACGGGGTGTGTGGACCACACGGCCATGCGCCCTTGTAAATCGTAGGCTAATTTGTCTTTCACACGACCTCAACTTGTTACACGGCCTGCCACATGGTCGTGTCCTTCATGTAGGGTAAATTGTTATTTTCCACACGACATGAGACTGTTACACGGCTTGGTCACACGACTGTGTGACCCCTATTTTACAATTTTACCCAAAAATTTGTGAATTTCTTAGTTTAGTCCTTATATAGTCCCCAAATTATTTTTAGAGATTTTATTCACTCAATTGAGTCCCTGATATTATGAATATGTTGAAATTTGTGATTTAATGACTGAATTGCTACTGATATATTGTATGATTTGTGAATGTTACATGTATACTGATACCGAATTCTGATAAATTGTAACCAATTTTACTACTTCTGCCCTACTGAGTACATGTTAAGCCTGTCCACTACTTTTGCGCTACTAAGTACATGTTAAGCATGTCTACTGCTTCTATTAAACTGGATACATGTCAAGCATCTCTATTATTTCTGCACTATTCTGTTACAAACATGTCATATTGCATTGCATGGAGGAAGTGGTGGCAGTTTAATAATATGCAAATATTGGTGGTTCATCCACAACTTACTGACAGTTTATCTATAAAATTTTTAAGTGAAAATAGTGGTGGTTTAACCATAATTTTTTTACTGGCAATTTATATGCAAATTAGTGGTGGTTTATCCACAACGCGGTGTGTAGGGATGGATGAGTTCTTGAGAACTTTTACTGTGGGGTGTAGTGGAGTTGGTTAGAATATTTTCTAATAAAATGAAATTGCATTATCGTTCATAAACATGTACTTGCAAAACTGTGAATTCTGAAATATTATATGGACGTGTTGATCTAAAAAAAATTGATACTTTGAATTGCTATACGATTTTGATTATTCTAAGAATTGTTATTTCATACTCTTTGTGTAAGATCTCGTACGACGAAGCTCTAGTGTTCGAATTTTGTTTATAAAAGTAAGGTTATATAGTAAGTTCTGAGTAGGTAGGTATTAAATTTGACTAAGTAAATGAGTCTATGGTTGCGCCTTTGGGTGAAGTCTGCATTAGGCGAGCTTGGTGGTTTGGTGGACTCTTTTGAAGAGTATACGCCACTTCAACTGTTAGACGAAACATTAAGCCATTAGTGTTAAGACTTTATTTTGAAAAGAACCATATGCTTTATTATTATTTTATTATCCTGGTTGAGCAATCTAGCTAGACGAATGAGAATTTGGTTAGTATAGAGCTAAGTTCCTGTAACTTGCCAGACCCGCATTTATGAAGAGAAAGAAGTGCTTAGTCACAAGGAACGAGGGGTTTGGAGGGAAATCAAACTTATCCATTAAGTTTTTCCTTTCGTGTATATTTGTATAAAACGAGCTTTGGCTTCCTGAGCAAGTTTTATGCTCTCTTTGGCAACCACATTTTCTTCCTAAACCTTCTTTGAAATTTTCTCCTGGAAAATCTTAGACTTAAGACTTGCTTAAAGGTTTTAGGTTCGCAGTACTCAGCTAACTCCATTGTTGCTTAGTACCTAATAAATATTGATGAAACTCATGTTATTTTCATGGTTATTTACTGGGCCTTAAGGTTCCATGCTTAAGGGCCAGTTTAAGGGGTTAGGAAAGAAACTTCCAGATTCTAGGTTTTTTGATTCATGTTCTTGTGAACTTGTTTAGTTTTTTGGTGCAATGAACTGATAAGTTTAACGATTTAAACTATATCTCAAGATACTCACGAGGGCTCTCGTGATAAGGGCAAAAGTCCTGCTGTTTGAACATTCCTGCATTTTTTGGTGAGTTACTTCTTGTTTCCATGTATGTGTATAATGTTCTCGTTTATGTTTGATTGAGGTAAGCACTCTTATCCTATAAGATGATCTGTTTGTGTATGGGTAATAAAGGTTCGTAGTTATAAGTCTGAGTTAGTTGTTTGTGTAAATGGAGTAAGGACCTATCTTCGTGTTTAAGCCACCACCTATTGTTTCTAGAATGAACAATATAAACTAAGTTATGGAAATGAAATCATGGCGATGCCTTCAATGAAATGAGCATTGAACTGGTAGATCACGATACATGAAAAGAGATCATATAGCCTTTGGTAGGGCAAGAGTTATTGCAAACCATATTGTCAAATCATGACAGAACAAATGAAATGAATCCTAAGGCTTGATCATGGACTTAGGTGTGGCTAGCACGAAGAAGGTGGTCTGCATGGTTACTTGGGCGTAGTGTATATGCCAAAGGAATATTGTCTGTAGTAAAGTCTGTTTGTGTATGATATTCGCCAATGGGCGAATTTTGTTGAGTTGGAAAGGTTTATTGGTATTATAAATAGCTATTGATATGTTTGCTCTGGAAATCACTAAGTTCTTTGAACACACTTAGTTACCTTTCCTTCTTAGGATCATTGATGAAGTAAAGGACTTTTTGAAGACTACTCCACAAGGCATCTTTTGCCATGAGATTTCTAATTTTTTCGTATACTAGAGCTATTATTTTGAAATCGTTAATTCAATAAAACCTTAGTGAATTTATTATGTTTTTGCAAAGTATCGAACTATTTACCATGAATGATAAATGTTTGTCTAGTTATATGTATATGTATACAACGCTGTAGTTAAATATATGTTTACACCAAATATGGTTTTAAGTAGTGGAGCTTCTATGTTTTTCATTTTCCGTGGAAATGTATAACCTTATTTATGTTTAATTTCACAAAGGATTTACAACTCATATTTATTTGAATTGTACTTTTATGAAGACCACGCCTGTACAAGTTCAAGGGAAAAGATTTTAAGGTAGTGTCACGCCAAACTTGAGTCCTCCTTAAAGATCTAGTTTGGGGCGTTACACTTTGTCTACTTTTTTACATTGATTTTCTTGTGATTGGAGTTACACTGAGCTTGTTAAGCTCACCCCTTTTAATTTCCACTTTTATAGATAATCCTCAAGGTTAAGACACGGACTCGGCATCTGGAGGGCTCAGCTCGGATAGTTTTTTTTTTATAAAAATATTTAGACTTATTATTTGAAATTTCTATTACTCGAAAACTTTATTGTTTTATTTGAACTGTTGCATGGGACTTAGGTTTTGATTTTATTTTTGGCATGCATGGCGTTATAGTTGTTTAGATTTTTGAAACTTGGATAATATATTTATGATACATGAAATCTAGTTTTTTTATTAAAACTATGTCGAATATCACTTTTCCGATGTATTATTATGTAAATGAGATTTGAAAAAAATATAAAATTAAAAATCAATTTTTGCAAAGTAATCATTAAAATCAATTGATTTTTGAAATTAGATTGTATCTTTTAGGAACATGATGAATTTTTCTATTAAGATAAACAAAAGTTTTAAAATGATTATTTTGTAAACTCTGATAGTCTTATTAGGCCATTTTGGTGGCCAATGTAACCTTCAGAATTCTACTGTAACGTCTAGGTTGGGTTAGGGAGGTTACATTTGGTGGTATCAGAGCCAGATTATCAAAATCTGGGCTGTGGATTTTTGAATGAGTTTGCATGCATGTTTTAAAAAAAGAAGGGTATCTTGGGAAAAACCATGCAACAAACTATTGAAAAATGATTTTCTTTAAAGAAGTCAAATTCGAGACTCCGATGCCATTCCCAACTTAATTACTAATACTTATAAAAATTATAGATAAACTGCAGTTAAGCATTAGACTAAAAACACTTAAGAAATAACTAAGAACTTTGCTTCTGTAATGTAGATAAGCATAAAACTTTAGACTCGGAAAAACGATAGTGTTTCTATTCAACTAGGAATTTGTGGTAGAGGAAACTGTTAGTGAAGTTACTGTAGCTAGTCCTTTAAGACTGTCCATGGTAGGGAATATGATCTTCAAGAGAATCCATTGGAGGTTTAAGAGAAGTATTGTTTGGAACTACATTGGAATTAGAGTTGTGTAGCGGGAGCATGGTTGGTTTAAAAAGAGGGATAACAAGTTTTACGGCTAAACAATTGGCGTGTCAGCAAGGAAATTTTGGGGATGAAATTTCTTTTAGAAGGGGAGAGTTTTCAAATCCCAAAAATCGGGTTAGTAAAAGTGGTCATGCCTCGATTTATAAGGTTATCCTTGTGTGCTTATAAATAAATGAGTTACTAGCCTAATGGTTAAGTGTTAGAGAATCCACCTTCGAGTCCCAAGTTCGAGCCCTTCCCTCTCAATTTTTTTATAGAATTTTTGGCAATCCAATTGTCACACCCTGGAATATATACAGTTAAGAAATAAGATTAAACAAGAAATAAGCTACAGACTCAATGGTTAAGTGATAGTACAATCTAGTTGTCACACCTCGGAATAAATACGATTAAGAAATAAGATTAAAGAAGAAATGGTGTATATGCTCAATGGTTAAGTGATAGTACATCCATTTTAGAAGCCCTAGGTTCAAGACTTTCCTTCCCTTTTCATTTTTATTTAATTTTTTCCATAACACCCCAAAATATATGTACGGTTCAATGTTTAAATTAAGTAAGAAATGAGCAATAGGTTTAATGGTTAAACGTTAGTACACATTCCTAGAGATCCTAGGTTCGAGCCCCTTCCTTCCCTTCATTTTTCCAATTTTGGCAAGGCTAAGGGAAGTTTGTATGTGCTAGGGTTTACAAACCTTAAGAATTTAACCAATTCTTTCCTAACTAGAATTTACATCTTATCCCTTCTCAAAATCCTAATAGAATTTGCTCTCCATCTTCTTTTTCTTTTCTTTTCCCTCATCTTTTCTCTTATTATTGCACCCTAATTCCATCTTTTGTGTTGCCAAAATTTTCCCTTATTAAATCACTCCTCATTCGTTGATTTCTATCCAAGTTTAAATTATTGTAAGTATCATCCGTTACCTTTTCGAAGAATCGGTAAGTATGCTTCGTTTCAATGATTAGATCCCATATATCCATTGTGTAAATCCCCAATATTGATCTTTTCGATTCATTTAATCGGTTTCTTTCGATTTTCACCATAACCCTTACGACCAAATTTAACATATGAATACTTGTATCGTTGTCATTTGAATGACCAGATCTAGGTGAATCAAATTAAAATCGATCATGAAGAACGTCAATCGGACCCGTGGTAAAAGGTATGTCTTTTCCAAGTGAATCGATGGTGGTCATGTGTAGGGTTGGGGTCACATGGTCTACCACACGACCATGTGCCCCCGTAAATCACAAGGCAGTTCATCTTCCACACAGCTTCAGCCTGTTACACGGCCTGCCACACGGCCGTGTCCTTCATATATGGTAAATTATCATTTTCCACACGGCATCAGGCTATTAGATGGGTTGGCCACACGGCTATGTAACCCTTTCACAGAGCCTCAAGACTCTCACACGGCTTGGCCGCATAGTCGTGCAACCCTTGTTTTACATTTTGACCAAAAAATTCGTGAATTACTCAATTTAGTCCTTATATAGTGCCCGAATTATTTTTAGAGATTTTATTCATTTAATTGAGTCCTTGATATTATGAATATGCTAGAACATGTGATTTAATGACTGAATTGCTATTGATATATTGTATGATATGTGAATGTTACATGTCTAATGATACCGTAATTCTGATAAATTGTCATCAATATTATTGCTTCTTCCCTACTGAGTACATCTTAAGCATGTCCACTGCTTTTGTTGAACTGAATACATGTCAAGCATGTCTATTGTTTCTAACTGTTCTATTACAAACATGTTATATTGCATTGCATGGGTGGGACAATATATACGATTGAAGTAGTGGTAGTTTAATAATCTACAAACACTAGTAGTTCATCCACAACTTACTAGCAGTTTATCTGTAAACTTTTTAAGTGAAAATACTAGTGGTTTAACCATAATTTTTTTACTAGTAGTTTATCTACAGATTAATGGTGGTTTATCCACAACGCAACGTGTAGGGATGGATGAGTTTTGGAGAACTCTTAATGTGGTGTGTAGTGAAGTTGGGTAGGATTTTTTCTGATAAACTGAAATTGCGTTGTCATTCATAAACATGTACATGCAAAACTGTGAATTCTAAAATATTATATTAATGTGTTGATCTAAAAAAAAACTCGATACTCTGAATTTCTATACGATTGTGATTATTCTAAGAATTGTTATTTCAAACTCTTTGTCTTTTTTTTACACTGATTCTCGTGTGATTGGTCTCACACTAATCTCGTTAAGCTCACCCCCTTTTAATTTCCATATTTATAGATAATCCTCAAGGTTAGGATGTGGACTTGGCATCCAGAGGGATTGACTTGGACAGCTTTTTTATAAAAATATTTAGACTTATTATTTGAAATTTCTATTATTTGGAAACTGTATTGTTCTATTTGAACTATGGCGTGAGACTTAGGTTTTGGGTTTATTTTGGCATGCATAGAATTATAGTTGTTTAGATTTTTGAAACTTGAATAATAAATTTATGACACATGAAATCTGGTTTTTAATTAAAACTGTAACACCCCTAACCTTCATCCGTCGCCGGAATAGCGTTACGAGGTATTACCGATCACTCACTTCATAACATATACATATCTCATACATTTAGACATTCAAATACATATGTTGTTCAAACACAGCCATATTGTCCCTTATGGCTCTACGAGGCCTTAAAACATGCTTAGAAATGGTTCGGGACTAAACTGAACATATACAAAAATTTCTGAAACTTAGAATAATTTTCACATTTTCAAACGTCACATGCCCGTGTGCCTCACACGGCCTCCAAACACGTCCATGTCACAGACCCTGTGGAAACAGGGCATACTTACTGACTTGGTCACACGGCCAGTCACACGCCCGTGTGTCCAACCCGTGTGCCTATTCGAAATGGCCATATACACCCATGTACCAAGACTGTATGCCACACACGGCCACCCGTGTGTCTAGGCAGTATAAGTCATTGACTTATTTTATTAAAGCAGCCGGGGTCACACGGTTGAGTCACACGCCCGTGTGCTCAGGCTGTGTGACACGAAATTAGGCTTGATTTAAGCCAAATTTCTCTCCCTCCTCATGCATACCTAAACAACATCATTTTGTACCATTTCAATACCATTTTCTTAACCAATAACATCCCAAATACAAAAGCTATAATCATCAATATAACCTATTTCAGTTATACAATATTTATAAATTCAAACATCAATCCATACCTTAAAAATAAACCAATTCATCAACTCAATTTTATGCATTTCTTAAGCAAATACTCATCATCTATCAAAAGATCATATGAATAACTTAAACCATTATTAAAATGGCCATATACAAGTAGATCATATCAAGCCAATCTTATAACAATTCTAAGCTATTTAGCCAATATCAAGTTTATCAAAATATACTAAATTCCACAATCACATTCATAATTAACCATCTCAAATGACCAAATACATTCCAACCATAATATCAAATACCATAACCTATACATGCCATATAACCAAGTCATAAAGGGTATAAATACCGAAATCATTAGCCAGATGGTGTGATGCGATCTCTGCTGACTTTCAACCCAGCGAACATCCGAAAATCTATAAACATAAGAAAACACACAGAGTAAGCTTTGAAAGCTTAGTAAGCTCGTATCTTAATAAACTTAACATAACAAATAATTTCAATTCAATATCTTAAGCATAATAGACAATAACACACAACCTTTCTAAATTATATAACATGTTCTCATATCGAATTATCATCATTCAATATTATACTACATAACTAGCTAACTGTAGCTTTCACAAGCTTATTCAATTCAATTCTCATATATCATTTAATTCACATTTTCATATAGCCAAATGAGCATAATATGGAAAATAACATATTCAATCATATATCTTTCTCATATAAATCTCATATAATCATTTATACTCAAATTCACCTTTCATTCATATAGTATCTGATAATTTCACATATGCAACATTATAAATCACATCTTATACATTTGTTCATATTTCCTTTGCTCATATTCACATTTCATTTCCATATACATCACATAACATTCCTTGCACATATACTTACATTTTATTTCCAAGCATGGTATATTTTTCAACGTACTTGAATCGGAATGTCATTCACTTAATCACTTACTTCTCGAAATGCCTGTTGAACCGTTTGGAATCAATAAGGGTACTCGGATAGCTCGAAAAGCTCGTACAATGCCAACCTCCCAGAGGTAGTCTTACATGTAATCAAATATCGATGCCGCTGTCCCAGATAGGGTCTTACACGAATCAAATACGATGCCAATGTCCCAGACATGGTCTTATACGTAAACACAAGTCGATGCCAACGTCCCAGACGTGGTCTTACACGAAAACACATATCGGAATCCTATGTCATGACATATGTATCCTAACTATTCCTATGGTTCGTACGGGGCTTTCAGATGTCATCACATTGTCGATGCTTTCTCGTATTCATATATTCTGCTTCTCAAACAATTTAATATCATAATAACATATATAACTTATTCAAATTACATATATATTTACATTACCATTTGGCATTAAATTCAATCACACAAATAATATGCATTTATAACATAATTTCATAACGTTTATTAAAATACGAACTTACCTCGTTCGTAGTAATGAAAAATTAAGTCGACTAATCCGATATTTTAACTTTCCCTCTATCTAGATTCGAATTCTGCTTTTGCCAATCTAATTAATATCAAAATTAACTTATTTAATTATTAATTCATTCAATTAAACACAATTTACACATTTTGACAAAATTACACTTTTTCCCCTATTATTCCATATTTTTGCAATTTAGTCCTTATATGACATTTTTACCAAAAATCACTTAACAAAACATATTAATCTATCAACAATTATTCATTTTCCATCATCAAAACTCAAAAAAATCAAGCTATTATCAATGGCAACTCATAAATTCATCAACAAATTCAGAAATTAGGATACGAGCTAGCTAGAACACGAAGCAACGATCACAAAAACATAAAAATCATCAAAAACCGAGCTTGAAACATACCTCAATTAAAAACAACAAGGGCTAAACCCTATTATGCTTCCGTGGCTGTTTCTTTTATCTATATTCGGTGGAAGATGAAGGAAAATAACATGATTTTGGCTTTTATTTTTTTATTATTAACTTTAATTACCTATTTACCTTTTTATCTTTAAAAACATTAATAATTACACCAAATGCCACTCCACTAACATCCACTATCTCATAAATAGACTATTTTCCATATAAGAACCTTCACTTTTAAGTTCTATAGCTATTTGACACCTTTAGCTTATAGAACCCAACTTTTACGCTTTACGCGATTTAGTTCTTTTTACCGAATTAACCACTTAAACGATAAAATTTCTTTACGAAAATTTCACACAACTCTAATATCATGCAGTAAATATTAAAATAATAATAAAGTACAATTTTCAAGTCAGATTTTGGTCCCGAAACAACTGTTCCGATTAACCCTAAAAATGGACTATTAGAAAAACTATGTTGAATATCACTTTTCCGCTACATTATTATGTAAATGAGATTTGAAGAACGTATAAAATTGAAAATCAAGTTTTGCAAAGTAATCATTAAAATCAATTGATTTTTGAAATTACACTGTATCTTTTATGAACATGATAAAATTTTCTACTAAGATAAACAAAAGTTTATTACTATTTTGTAAACTCTGTAACAGCCCGATTTAGGGGCTAGTCAGAATAGTGGTTTTGGGACCACTAATCCAAAATTGAAGAAAATTATTTCAATATTATTTTATGAGTTATAACATGATTATATGGGTGCATAAAAATTTTGGTGCATTAATTTTAGCTATTGCATGCTTAATTTCGAAAAAGGACTAAATTGCATAAAGTGCGAAAGTACTATTTTGCAAGCTAAAGGTGTCAAATAGCTAAGGAATAATAATTGGAGGTCCCTAATGTGCAATTAGGCCTTGTTTAGGGTGGTGGCTGGCCATAGCGACAAAGAAAAGACTTTATCAATTGGTTAGGTGAAAATTTGGTGACTAAATTGATTTTTAATAATAAAATAAAGAAAAGAAAAATATCATCTTTTCTCTCTATCTTCTCCACTGAAAAATAGCAGCAAAATAAGGGTTGAGAGCTCAAAAATTTCAGCCAAGCTTTTCTCCTTGCAAGTAAGTGTTTTAATGGTCATTCTTCGATAATTTTTGTACTTTTGAGACCCTTGTAGCTTGAGCTAGCTAATGAGGGGACTATTTTGCAAAATGGCTAAGAGCCTAGGGTTTTGCCATGAAAGCATTAATGTTTTTGTTGAGATTTTATGGAAGAAAATGAGTCTTGGTTGTTAAATAAACAACTTTTGTGAAAGGTGTTTCCATGAAAACACCTAAAAATGACCTCTTTGTAAATGTTGTAAATAGGTGGTAAATGTGTGAAATAGTGAGTATTGAGGGTTTCCATAAGAGTAATAAATATTCAGCTAGGCTTGTTAAAGGAGGAAATTTGGTTAGAATCGATTTACGAGCTTAGGGGTAAAATCATAATTTTGTGAAGGTCTAAGGGCAAAATGGTAATTTTGCCAAAGTATGATTATTGAAATGTGTTGATTAATGTGGTAATTAAATGAGTGAATTTGTTATTATAGATCAAGAAGAACGAGGAATTAACCTTGACTGAGGAAAAGGTAAGGTTTCGGACTAGATCGGTAAATTGGCCTATTTTGGTATCGAGGTAAGTTTGGGTGTAATAAATTCAGCATCAGGTCATTAAGTTCTAAAATGTTTGATACTCGTGAAGAGGTATATTATTTTTATGAAATTGAGTAGTGATGTTGATAAACCATAATTTATACATATTTTTACCCATGCTTGGCTTGTTTTTGGGTGAATTTTCATTAGATTTGATGAATTCAATGATCTTAATCCTTTAATTTCATGTTTTACACTCAAGAGAGCTAGGGAGCTGAAAAGAACGAGAAATGGGCCAAAAAGGGACAAAATGGGCCTACCTCAGAAATCAACACGGCCTGGACTTTTGCACACGGGCAGACCACATTGCCGTGGATGACGAGCAGAATTGAGCATGGCCTAAGTCATCGAACACGGACGTGTCACACGGGCGTGTCCCTGCCAACCCCAAGACTAATTCTATTCGGAAATGGCTACTTGTGGGCCAAGAAAGGTGTTCCAAAGCCTATATAAACACCTTAGGGGGCAACCTAAAAGAGGACGCCGAGTAGAAGGCAGAAAATACTCGAAGACAACCGTCGGGAGCAGCTTAGGAGAAGGATCTCCTTCAAGATTGAAGATCTCCTATTAATTTCTTTTGAAGATTTTGGGTTTTCTTATGTTTTGTTGTTTTCCTTATTTTAAGATGTTTTCCTTTATCAGTATGAACTAAACCTCTCAAATACTTGAGGGGATGAAACCTAAGACAGATCTTATTATTATTTGATTTATAAGATAAATTCTTGTTCTTATTCTTAATTGTGAGTTCTTATTCTTGTTTTGATAATTCAGGTTATTAATTCAAGTCGAATGTGCTTATTCAGTGGAGCAAAAGTCCCTGTTTAAGGGTAGATCAACACAATTAAGCGGAGTTGATTGCAACCCTAGAAATAGGGTGACGAAAATCTGCCAGATTAGAGTCAAATCTAATAGGGGAATCCATAGATCGAGTTAATGAGACAATAGGGGTTTTAATTAGAAAGAGATTTCAATTTATCAACCTAGAGTCAGTTGTTTTTAGTCTTGAAAATGATATTAACATAAATCAGGAATTTCTACGGATTAAGTCAAGTGAATAAATCATATGAATCAAAAGTAATAAGTGAAGTCTAGGTGGGTTCTTCCTTAGGTATTGCCTTTATCATATAAGTTGTCTAAAAGCATTTTCCTAATTCTTTATTTGTCGTGTTTTAATTAGTTTTAGTTTAAAAGAAACCATTCCAATTCTAAGGCTAGATAATAGAAAGATAGTAATTACTAGTACTCTTAGTCCTTGTGGATACGATATTACCGGTCTTACCATAACTATACTATTGAACGATAGGTGCACTTGCCTTTATTGTGATCATAGTTAGTTTTAGACACATCAAGTTTTTGGCGTCATTGCCGGGGACTAAGATATTAGGAACACTAAATTTTTATTACTTTAGCCATTCTTATTTTTATTTTATTTTAACTTGCTAATTTTTCTTTTATTTGCTTTTGGCAGGTAACTTTAGTTTATGACTAGAAGAAACCCATCAGGGCCATTGCTTTTTGATAGTGAGATTGAAAGTACAGCTCGCAGAAACTGAAGAGAAATAAGGTGAAGTCCACAATACATAGAAGAAGAGCAAGAAGAAGGAACCAATACTACCGAAGAGATGGCTGATAATAATCCGCTACCTCCTATGGTTGCCGCAAATTTGGTGAATCAAAATCTTGCTCCTCATAATATGTATGATTATGCTAAACCTAATTTAACAGGAACTGAATCAAGTATTGCTAGACCTACTGTTGCTGCAAATAATTTTGAACTGAAACCTAACACTATTTAGATGATTCAGCAATTTGTTCAGTTTGATGGTTTGCAGGATGAGGATCCAAACAATCACTTGGCAAATTTTCTGGAATTTTGCGACACTTTCAAGATTAATGGTGTTTCTGATGATGCCATTTGCCTTCGGTTATTTCCCTTCTCGTTGAGGAACAAAGTGAAACAGTGGTTGAACTCGTTACCACGAGGATCAATCAGTACATGGGAGCAAATGACTGAAATATTTTTGTTAAAATATTTTCCGCCGGCTAAAACGGCTAAGTTGAGGAATGATATCTCTTCTTTTGTGCAGATGGATTTAGAAACCCTCTACGATGCATGGGAGAGATATAAGGATCTATTGAGAAGATGCCCTCACCATGGGTTACCTTTGTGGCTACAGGTTCAAACCTTTTACAATGGTGTGAACCCCTCAACTAGGCAATTGATTGATACAACCGGCAGTGGTACACAAAACAATAAAACACCCGAGGCATCTTACAAATTCATTGAAGAGATGTCACTAAATAACTATCAGTGGCAAGTTATGAGGACAAAGCCAACAAAGGCAACTGGTGTTTTCAACCTCGACGCAGTGACCATGCTATCTAACCAGGTAGAGCTGTTAAATAAAAAGATTGATGGTTTGTGTGGTTCTTCGCAGGTACATCCAGTTGTGCAGTGCGATATGAATGGAGAAGGAATGAGTAATACAGAATATCCATCCTACAACCCGGGCATAGAAAGTGAACAGATGAACTATATGGGTAATAATTCTAGACCTCAGAATAATCCCTATAGTAACACTTACAATCTAGGTTAGAGGAACCATCCTAACTTCTCATAGGGTGGTCAAGGAAATCAGAGACAATAGCCCCCTCCAGGCTTTCAACAGCAACCTTATCCACAAGAGAAGAAGTCGAACCTTGAGGAGATGCTAACAAAATTCATTACGGTGTCAGAAACCCATTTCCAAAACACTAAAACAGCACTCAAAAATCAGCAAGCATCAATTCAAGGGCTCGAGAACCAAATAGGACAACTTGCTAAGCTGATCTCTGAACAACCACAAGGCAGCTTGCGAAGCAACACCGAAACTAATACAAAGGAGCAACTTCATGCCATTACTACTCACGATAATGAAGGTTAGACAAACTAGAACTGAGGCAAGAAAACATGGCAGATAAAGGTAAGGTTGCGGTAATTCATAATAAACCAAAACTGGTAAGTACAGAGTACCAACCTCGTGTGCCATATCCCAATGCGACGAAGAAAGACCGCACAGATGAACAATTCAGTAAATTTCTTAAACTTTTTAAAAAATCACATATTAACTTACCGTTTATTGTAGCTCTTTCGCAGATGCCCAATTCAAAAATTTTTTTAAAAGAGCTTTTGACAAACAAACGAAAGTTAGACGATGCGTCGCATGTGGAGCTAAATGCAGTGTGCTCAGCAATTTTACAAAATAAACTACCTTAAAAGTTAAAAGATCCAAGGAGTTTTACTATTCCTTGCTTAATTAGTAGTTTATCTGTTAATAACGCTTTAGCTGATCTAGGGGCAAGTATCAATGTTATGCCTTATAAAATGTTTAAACAGCTAGGTCTTGGGAAACCCAAACAAACTAGGATGAGCATTCAATTGGTTGATAAAACCATTAGAGTTCCTAGGGGTATAATTGAGTGTGTACTAGTGAAAATTGACAAATTCATATTCCCAGTAGACTTTATTGTTTTAGACATGGATAAGGATAGTAACGTACCTTTAATTTTAGAAAGACCCTTTTTAGCAGCTGCTAAAACTAGAATTGATGTTGGTACAGGTGAACTCACACTTCGTGTAGGTGACGAAACGATCACTCTTCAGGCTCGTGACTCGGCTAGGACATCGAGTAATAAAGGCGAGAACATAAATTCTATTAATAACCATTTGGTTCAACCCTCTTTTCAGGAAGCACCTCGAAAATACACAACTGAGCCACATCCTAGATCTCGTGCCAACAATGAAATAACTCATGAGGAGCGAAGGCTTCTGATCGATGAACTAGACAAGTGGAGGACACATGTCAAGGAAAAACCAAGAACAAACGAAACAAAATTAAGGCAACTCCATAACGAACTTAAAGATATAGTGAACTACTTCAAGGTTGGAGACCAAGTTCTAATGGATAATACAGATCCTCGTGTTGCCACTTCTGAACCTCATTGAATAACCCCTTTCACGGTACTCAATGTCTTCCTATACAGTACAGTCGAGGTAACTCATTCTCAATTTGGCACATTCAAGGTAAATTATACTCGTCTAAAACCTTATTTTAACAAAACTGATAGCAGGAATGAGGAGTTTCAACTCCTCAAACCACCATGATTATGAAAATGAAAGATAAGTCTAGCTTAGGATTCTAAAAAACGCGTCTCAGGAGGCAACCTGAGCACTAACCCCATTAATTTCTATATTTTCGAATTTTTAGCACTTAACTAAAAACTAACCAAATTAACAAGCGCAGTTTTTTCCTACCACACGGCCTTACACACGGGCGCAGCTATGGCCGTGTGGACACTACGAAGTAGGTACATGGGCATGGCCGAGATCGTGAAGAAATAGGACGAAAATTTTCCCCAAAACATGGGCTCCGACTAAATGCCACGGCCGTGCGATACGATCGTGGTTGACACTGATTAAGCAACATGGGCGTGCGACACACCCGTGGCCCTAAGCCATGGTTGAAATTGAGAAATTCATACGGGTGTTGACACGTTCGTGCTTTTAGGCCATGGTCGACACTGATTAAGCAACATGGGCGTGGAAACCCCTAAATAGGCATGGGAGAAACGAACAAAGTATCACAAGGCCGTGCGACACAGCCGTGTGATTAAGTACGCCCAGGGCCTACGGGCTTGGGTCACGACCATTTGTCCCAATCTCTATTTAAACCCCCTTCTCTCATTCACTTTCTTCCCCAAATCTTCTCCCCCCAAACCCTAGCCACCGCACCCCTTTTTCTGGCCACCGCCTCCTCACTCCACTTACTCCACTTTCTCACTTCTCATTCAGCCCGAAAACCCCTTTTTCCCTTTTCTTTTCCTATTTTTTTCTCCCTTCTTTTCCCTTTCCCCCTTTCCCTTATTCCTTCTTTACACCACAACCACACTAACCACCATCCTTGCCACCATACATAATGACTAATATTCGAGGCAAGACCAAAGGCCCCCATCCCCATTCTGAAAAAGCAAAAATATTTCAGCGCGATCTCCCTGTGCGCGACCATTGTACAATAGATATACCACAACTTCCTTATAAGTTCATGCCGGCTGTTTCAGTGAATCGACAAGACAAGGACCTTTGAGTCCAATTAATTTTTCTTTTTCTTTTATTTTCATTTTTAAATTCTTTCCCTTTATCTTTCTTTTCTTTAATTTATATTAGTATATTTTGATTTCTTTATATCTCTGGCTTTTTTTTCTTAAGGAACGACCACACTACCACCGGAGTATCCTCCCCCACCTCTATCCAAATTTATCAAGTTTCTTTTCATTGATTCCATCCAAAATTCAGGAAGTTTCGCTTCTCTCCCTATCTTATGATTTTATTACTATATTACTATTATCTATCTTTGTACATTGAGGACAATGTACATCTTAAGTGTGGGGAGGTTAACCATAGTATTATTTGAAAATCCCTGAATTATGCCTTGTTCTTAAGTAATTTTCTTATATTACTATTAGAATGAAACTTCTATTAAATTATGATTTTCATTGATATGTTTTGGATTAAGTCATAGGTAATTGTGCATTGATGATTTAAACTTTAAGACATTAGAGAATCAAGCATGATAAGTCTATTTTCAGAATTAAAATATTTTTAGGTTGTTTCCCTAAATTTAAATATTACTTTGAAGTTTGAAATTTGCAAGATTGACATCAAAAACCATAATTTTTGTGAGATTTTGAGCCTTTTAGAGCATACATTTTTCTTGCTCACTTTATTGTTGGTTATGAGTGTGTCAATATTGATTTGTTATTCTAGAACTTGCTTCGATTATGCATGTCGAGACTACACTCTTGATTTTATATACTGAGATGATAAAGGCACCTAAGATTTAATCACTTACTCCATAAAAAGCCTACCCTCATAATTAACCCTAGTGAACCATTTTGAGCTTAATAAACCGTTTCTTGACTCACCCTGTAATACAAACCCAAAACTTCTCCCACTTTATTGACTCCCCTTTTGTCAAGATTTGATTTGATCAGTTGCCTATCTATTTTCTTTATTTCAATTTTTAAATTCATCTTATAACTTGTTCTTATTCTTAAAAAAAGTTGAAAATTTATTCATTATTAGTGTTATAAGCGTAAACAGTTAATTTCACATCTTTAGAAGAAGCTCGTGTTATTAGTGATAAGTTCAATCGATGTAATTATTAATTATTAGTTCATTGTTTCTAGTTAGGTAAATTATCAATTCAATCTTGATTCTAACCCTGTAATTCAGCCTTTATCCACACCTTTAACCCAAGCCCCATTACAACACTTTTTAAGACCTTTTGATTTGTGTATCATCTCATTCTATAGTGGTGGAGATTTGATTTTCATGCAAGCTTATGGTAATAACTTTTCATGTTTGACTTTTGAGTGCTTAATTTGAACCTTAAACATTTTGAGTGATTTGAGTGAATCTTTAGTGAGGATGTCAATTCTTGTCAGGTTTCGAATTAAGGGTGATTATTTAGATAAGGGGAAACACCTATGTTTTCGTGCTATAAAAATTTATGACTTAGATTGTTTGAATCTTTAGGACTCTTTCAGTTAAATTATCAATGTATGAATTATCTATGAATTATGGTGAGACATTATTGATAAGAATTATGAATTAAGGAAGTTAATTTTAATTGTGAGTTGAGGATTTTGCTTGAAGAAAAGCAAAGTCTTAAGTGTGGGGATATTTGATAAACCATAATTTATACATATTTTACCCCATGCTTGGCTTGTTTTTGGGTGAATTTTCATTAGATTTGATGAATTCGATGCTCCTAATCCTTTAATTTCATGTTTTACACTCAGGAGAGCTTAGGGAGCCGAAAAGAACGAGAAACAAGCCAAAAGGGGACAAAATGGGCCTACCTCAGAAATCAACACGGCCTGGACTTCCGCACAAGGGCAGACCACACAGTCATGGATGACGAACAGAATTGAGCACGGCCTAAGTCATCGAACATGGGTGTGTCACACCAGGGTGTCACACGGGCGTGTCACACGAGCGTGTCACACGGGCGTGTCCCTGCCGACCCCAAGACTAATTCTATTTAGAAAATGCTACTTGTGGGCCAAGAAAGGCGTTCTAAAGCCTATATAAACACCCTAGGGGACAACCTAAAAGAGGACGTTGAGTAAAAGGTAGAAAATACTCGAAGACAGTCGTTGGGAGCAGCTTAGGAGAAGGATCTCCTTCAAGACTGAAGATCCCCTATTAATTTCTCTTGAAGTTTTTGGGTTTTCTTATGTTTTGTTGTTTTTCTTATTTTAAGATGTTTTCATTTATCATTATGAACTAAACCTCTCAAATACTTGAGGGGATAAAACCTAAGACAGATCTTATTATTATTTGATTTATAAGATAAATACTTGTTCTTATTCTTAATTGTGAGTTCTTATTCTTGTTTTGATAATTCAGGTTATTAATTCAAGTCGAATGTGCTTATTCAGTGGAGAAAAAGTCCTTGTTTAAAGCAGTCAACACAATTAAGCTAAGTTGATTGCAACCCTGGAAATAGGGCGACGAAAATCTGCCAGATTAGAGTCAAATCTAATAGGGGAATCCATAGATCGAGTTAATGCGATAATAGGGGTTTTAATTAGAAAGAGATTTCAAGTTATCAACCTAGAGTCAGTTGTTTTTAGTCTTGAAAAAGATATTAACATAAATTAGGGATTTCTACGGATTAAGCCAAGTGAATAAATCATATGAATCAAAAGTAATAAGTGAAGTCTAGGTGGATTCTTCCTTAGGTATTGCCTTTATCATATAAGTTGTCTAAAAGGATTTTCCTAATTCTTTCTTTGTCGTGTTTTAATTAATTTTAGTTTAAAAGAAACCACTCCAATTCTTAGGCTAGATAATATAAAGATAGTAATTACTAGTACTCTTGGTCCTTGTGGATACGATATTACCGGTCTTACCATAACTATACTATTGAACGATAGGTGCACTTACCTTTATTGTGATCATAGTTAGTTTTAGACACATCAGATGTTAAATGAGAAAATGATGAAAATTTATGATGTTGAAGTCCTGGTTGGACTTTAAGAAGTGAGAGGATATCATCATCAATATATGAGATTGGTAAGGTCCCATATAAGACCATGTCTGGGACATGGCCTCGGCACCGAATCGAGTTCCCGTATAAGACCATATCTGCGATATGGCATCGGCATCGAATATGAAAATCATATAAGACCACATTTGGGATATGGCATCGGCATCTAGAGATGACCCCATGTAAGACCATATCTAGAATATGGCATTAATGTAAGACCATATCTAGGATATGGCATTGGTGTCGTATTTATGTGAATGATGATGATCGTGTATCCTCGAATATTCCAAGTGATGCAATGGAATAAATAGTTAAGCTTATAATAGAGATGAAATTAGTTCTAAAGCTATGTGATGAAGTGATACAGGTATACGTGAATAATTCACAAGAAATGTTTACGATATGTGACATGACATGTAATTGGTAAGAGTAAGCATGAGTAAATTATGGCAATGTGATTGAGACTTTGTATTTTCATTCAATGCAATGGATGGATGACATCATGAGCCTTTATGTTCTATTTATTCATGCAAACTTACTAAGCTCTATGCTTATCTCTTTCATTTCCCTTTTCCTTGTAGTATCGCCAAGCTAACTTGAGGATCGTAGAACGTTGGAGTTCAGAATCACACTATCAACTTCTCCTTGGTATAGCAAAGTTTGTTTAATTTTGAGTATGGCATGTATATGAACTTGGTTATTTTGTGTTATGTCATATTTGTTAGCCAAATTGTTGGCTATTAATTTCTTTCAATTCCTTTTGTAAATGGTCATTGTAAATTGGCCAATACTTGACAAGTTTATATATTTAATGATGATGAAATTCATGAAATGCATGCTTGTGTGTTGGAATGAGTAATAGTAATGCATACTCATGATGAATGTAGTGTAATCCTATGTGTGGATGTCTTGATTTTGGGTATTAGAAGTACCTTATGGTCATGATGTATGTTACATTGAAATGGCATAAGTGTTGTTGCTTTGTAGGGTGGCAATTGGCTTGGTAGATAGCCTTATATTTGCACACACGAGTGGACACACGGGCGTGTGTCTAGGCCGTGTATGACACACGGCCAGCCCCATATGTGTGTTGATAGGCCGTGTGTACCCCTTCATGCTAAGTTGGTAAGTCAGTATGCCTCGTAGAAAACACAAGGGCTGAGACACGGCCGTGTGTCTCAACTGTGTGGGAGACACGGCCTAAGACACGGGCGTGTGCCAGGCCGTGTGAAAACCCCTGTAGATTTGAAATGAAAAATAAAATCCACACGGACTAGGGACATGGGCGTGTGTGATTACACAGCCTGCCCACACGGGCGTGTCCCTCTTTACACGGGTGTGTGGCCCTGTTTGGTGTAAAAATTTTCTAAGTGTTCAAAAGTTTCCGGTTTAGTCCCTAACCATTTCATATGTATGTTTAAGGTCTAGTAGACCTACAAGAGGGACGTTATTGGTTCGAATGAGAAGTTTTAAGTAGGAATGAGATTTTATGTTTGAGTAAGATAAGTACGGTAATACCTTGTACCCGGTTTCGACGTTGGATATGGGTAAGGGGTGTTACATTTAGTGGTTTCAGAGCAATAGTTTAGTGATTCTCAGACTAACATAGCGTAAGTATGAGTCTAGCTATACATACCGTAAGTACGAGTATTTATATAATGATAGTGCGACAACTCCTGACGATTTAAAATTGTGTTTTTACATAATAAATAGATCTCGACCGAGCTGCGGCTGATGATGCTACAAGTAATGCGCCAGCTCCCGCGTAAGGGACCACGCCAGTAGAAAGTAGACCCGAGACTTTGGGTCAGGGAGAAGAGGCTCGAGAAGCCTTTTTCCATATGATGAGCAACTGGTACACTGAGTTTATTCGAGCAAATCCTAATGCTCAACCTCTTCCACTCCACCTATTCCTCAGCCTACCCTTGTAGCTCCCCAAGTTGTGGAAGTAGTAAGAAGAGAAAAGCCTTCGGTTGATAGAATCTAGAAACAAGGAGCTGAGGAATTTCGAGCTAGTAAAGATGATGATCTAGAGAGGGTGAAATTCTGGCTGGAAAATACCATTAGGGTATTCGATGAGTTGCCATGCAGACCTGAAGAGTGCATGAAGTGTGTGGTATCTCTCTTGAGAGATTCGGCCTTTCAGTGGTGGATAACCCTTGTGTCGGTGGTACCAAGGGACAAGGTTAACTGGGAATTCTTCCAAGAAAAGTTCCAGAAGAAGTATATTATTCAAAGGTTCATTGACTAGAAAGGAAAGGAATTCTTGGAGCTGAAGCAAGGTTGAATGACGGTGACTGAAGACGCTCGGGAGTGTGTATCGACAGAAGCCATTATGTGCAAAAGGTTCGAGGATGGGTTAAATGAGGATGTCCATTTATTTGTTGGTGTCCTAGAACTAAAAGAATTCATTGTGTTAGTAGACAGAGCCTGTAAGGCTGAGGAATTGGTTAAAGAGAAAATAAAGGCTGAAATTGAGTCCCGTGACTCGGGGAAGAGGCAACTGAATAAGTCATTCCAATCCTCATATAAGAAGTCAAGAGATTTCACTACTCGATCAACCACCTCAGTTGGATTTTCAAATAGAAGTAGGGGTAAACAATATTTGGGATCTAAAGCTCAGACCACTTTAGTTGCTAGTGTTAGCAACGCTCGACCAAGTAGACCGGAATGTCCTCAATGTGGTAGACGTCATCCCAGGGAGTGTCGAGCAAATGAGAAAGCTTGTTTAAAGTGTGGATCCCTAGACCATTTTTTTTAGAGATTGCCCCAAGGTGGGTGAGAAAGAGAAACCTCAGAGTGCAATACCTGGAAGTACTGCTAGATGAAGGCCACAAAGAAACCCGGGAAATGAAATGAATAGTAAAAATACACCTAGAGAGCAGACTGTGAGATTTGAGGGTAGAGCACCGGCGAGACTTATGCTGTTTGCGCTCCCGAAGAGGGGTTCTCCCCCGACGTGATCACAGGTACATTTTCTCTCTATGATACTCATGTTATAGCTTTAATTGATCAGGGATCTACCCACTCGTATATTTGCATGAAATTAGTTTCTAGCATGAATATGCCTGTAGAGTCTACCAAATTCGTGATAAGAGTGTCTAATCCCCTAGGCAAATGTGTGCTAATTGATAAAGTATGCAAAGAATGCCCTTTAAGGATTAGAGGTCATTACTTTTCGGCTAATCTTATGTTATTTCCTTTTGATGAATTCGATGTCATCCTTGGGATGGATTGGTTAACTACTCATGATGTGATAGTGAATTGTGAAAGGAAATTTATTGAGTTAAAATGTGAAAACGGGGATACTCTTCGTGTTGAATCAGATGAGCAAGACAGATTGCCTATAGTGATATCTTCCATGTTGACTCAGAAATACCTGACAAAGGGTACGAATCTTACCTTGCCTTTGTGATGAATACTAAAGAGACTGAGTTAAGAATTGAATCGGTACCCATAGTATGTGAATATCAAGATGTTTTCCTAGAAGAACTGCCAGGGTTGCCTCCGGTTAGAGAGATTGAATTTGGGATTGAGTTAACTCCTGGTACTGCTCCTATTTCAATTGCTCCGTATAGAATGGCTCCAACAGAGTTGAAAGAATTGAAGGCACAGTTACAAGAGTTAACGGATAAAGGCTTCGCATGATCGAGTTATTCTCCGTGGGGTGCTCCCATATTATTTATGTAACATCCTAAATTAGGGCCTTTGCATTTTATGTGTTTGTGTGTGAATGTTATGTTTGTCATGCTAGTTTAGGGTGCTTTAGGGTCCAGGAATGACTTAGGGTTAAGTCGGAGCCTTGGTAGAAATTTGTTTTTTTGGGCACTTTAAGGGAAAGTTGAATGGGATAGGACTTAAGGGTTGTTGTTTGTGTGTTTTGACACCAGAAGTGCTTTAGTAAAGTGGCAAGGAGGCGCCACTTAAAGCTCAGGAAGGTGACGCCTCAGGGAAGCTGGCAGGGAGCAGGTTCGAGCTGCGAGGATTCCCTTTTGGGGAGTTCTTTTTGACGCCAAGGTGGGGGAGAGTTGCTTTCAGTTTGGACTCTGGTGGATGAGTGTTGAATGGGTCAACACATTTGAATGAAGGGAAGGGAGCAATTCAAGGAGAAGGAATCGGTCAACAGGTTTGAATGGAGAGTAGAGAGTGATCGGTGGAGAGAATCTTGGGATTGGGAGAGAGAGAGAGAGTTTGGCCGAATGTGGGAAGTGGGGGTGTGAGTGTGTGTACGGTTTAGTGATGTTAGGGGGTGGCCAAATGTTAGATGATAGCATCAGGAGTGTTGAGAATTTCGGCTAGCTAGAGAAACCGAGAGCATTCTTTTGTTCAATTCTTCTTGTCAAAACCGAAACACTCATACCACTTTGTGCATTTTTGCTTTTCTCTCAAATACCAAAATCGAAACACTCTCATACCATTTTGGTTTGCATTTTCTTTTCTTTCATTCACCAAAGCCGAAACACCTCCCAATTCTCTTCATATTTTCTTCCTCTTTTTGTGCTTGGTCGAAACTCGCATTATCATCCATTCTCTACCTACATTTCATTTTCTTTGCCTTTAACATCAAGTCAAAACCCTGTCATCTTCTTCTCTTTTCTCTCAAACTCCTTAGCTGAATTTTCCTAGGTAGATAGCACCTCTCTTCTCCATCTCTTTTCAAAAGCAGAACATTTTCGGCATTCGGTAAGTTCTTTTTGGGTTAATCGAATCTCTCTAATCATCTACTCACTTACTTTCTTCTCTTGATTTCTTTAAGAAGGAAGTCGGAACTTCTCATTTGTTTAAACAGTTCTTATTTGTGAGTTAGCCGAAATCCTCTAACATCCATATTCTTTTCTTTCGGCTCTTGTTCCAGTGGATTGCAGTTACCTATTCTCCACAACTCCCAATCGGTTTTTATAGTGTTGTGGTAAGTGTTTCTTTCGATTCAATCATCTCTTCTCATGTTTGAGTGCCGAGGGCAGTGATCATATTCTTTAACTCTTGGCCGAATGAAGGGGGCTTTATCTTCGCATTCTTTCGGCTTCTGGTCTGCATTTGGAGTGTTTAAAGGGATAATCGATTCTAGTCAATTCAACTACTCGAGCAGTGCAAGATTCAAACCTTCTTAATCTCTGGGAACTATTGATCTAGGTAAGGACCCTTAGTCTTGAGTGTTATTCTCTTTTGTTCGATTTCACTGCTTTAATCCTGTCTAGTGACCAAGGTTTTGTTCATGGACTCAAATGTCAGTCAAGCGAAAGGAGGGGTTGGACCCATAGTCCCAGCCTCCAAGTTCAAGAAGCGCACGGTGTCTGCTGTTCGAGATTGGCCACCAGGTTGTGGGCCGGCTTCAGAGCAGAGTCGTAGGCAGATAGCGGTAATTTCGCTTAGCGATAGTGCCGACATAGAGAGCGTGGTATTACGTGTTATCAGGTGTGTAACTCTCACACACTTCATTTATTAATTATGTTATTAACTGTTATGTCTAAAAGCCAAAGTGACAATATTGGTCACAAAAATACCCTTGTGGGTTGGATCGAAGACTCCGGGTAAGTTCCATAATGCTTTGTTGATAGCTAAAGTATGTATGAATGAAATGGTTGATTGTTATGCATTTGAAAGCATGATCATATCATACTGACTGTTAAACATGGCATGGACTTGGGGTATGATGTGAAGAGGGAGGAAACATGATCTCTTTAGACTGTTACCAGTGGTTTGGCACCACAAGTGGGTTGGCCCCACATATTACCTTTTGTGACTAAGTCTCAGTGGTTTGGAACCACCAGTGGTTTGGTGCCACATATGAAAGCATTAATGTTGTTTGCTGAGATTTTATGGAAGAAAATGAGTCTTGGTTGTTAAATAAACAACTTTTGTGAAAGGTGTTTCCATGAAAACACCTAAAAAGGACCTCTTTGTAAAGGTTGTAAATAGGTTGTAAATGTATGAAATAATGTGTATTGAGGGTTACCATAAGAGTAATAAATGTTCAGCTAGGCGTGTTAAAGGAGGAAATTTGATTAGAATCGATTTACGAGCCTAGGGTTAAAATTGTAATTTTGTGAAGGTATAAGGGCAAAATGGTAATTTTGCCAAAGTATAATTATTGAAATGTAATGCCTCGAATTTGGGCCTAGAAGAATTGGGCCTATTGGGCTTTGGGATTTGGATTTCAGAATTTTTTTTAAGTTAGCGAGAAAAATGACAATTGACATGTTGGCTTTGAGGATTAATGAATTTGGAATGTCTAGGGGTGTTGGAGATGTCCTGGGATCAAGTAAGGGTAAAGGAAAAAATTTGGTTTTAGCCTTAGGGAACAGTGACTTCAGTTAGTAGGCCTTTTTAATAAATGAAGAAGAAATAGGACACAAATGGGCTTGTGGTCCAGTGGTAAGTGGCGTCACTTGAAAGCTATAAGGTGGTGTGTTGTAAGCTGAAGAGGTCCAAGGTTCGAGACTTAGGAGTGGTATTTTGTGGAGTATTTATTTTACTGTATGGACGGCCAGAGTTGTGTTGGTTTTTAACTCTTGCCGTGAAGAGTTTGAGGTAAACAGGTGTGTTGGATGTGGAGGAAATTTCGGATAAGATTAAGGTGTTATCAGGGAGAAAAGTCAGGAGATGAGGAGAGGGAGGAGTTGGTGCCGAATGGGACTGTGGGGGGAAGGTAGGATTCGCCTTTCACTATAAAAAAGGGGTGCTAAATTCATTGAAGGGTTCCTTGGGTTCTGTTATTTCTTCCTTTTCTCCCCTTTAGCTGAATTCTTTCATTTGTCGAAAAGAAAACCCATCATTCTTTTTGCCGCAATTCCTATTAGAGTTGTGTTCTTCTTCTTTTTCTGAAAGCCAAATTCCCCTATAGCCAAATTCCCTTCATTGCCAAAATTACTATCATCCTTCTTTTTTCGAATCTTTACTTGCCGAACCCTTGTTGTTGTTCCTCCACCTCAATCGATTAGATATCTAAGCCGCAAGATCAAAGGAGAATTTCGGTAAGTGCTTAGTTCAACTTTTTAGTGTGTTTTGTTAAAAGCCGAAGGGCTATCTAACCCTTCCTTGTCGTTAACTTGTATTAATAAGGATAAGGCTCAACAATCGCAAGCGTGGTAGGTAAGGATTGCTAACAAGGTGGTAAGTGTTCTCGACTCAGTCATGATTTAGTAAATGGCCGAATCTAATGTGGCTTATAGGGGTGACTTATGTGCAATATGGATCACTTGGTTTTAACGATATAGGTGTTTGGGTGCAGATCTAGAGGATAGTTGCAAATAGTAGCAAAGGAAGGGCTACTAGAACGTGAGGCACACGGTAAGGGTACGGTGAGGTTTCGATTTTTGATAAGTATGTGTTAAAGCTTTGGTTAATCGCTAGTAATGTCGATTGTAGGTTTGTGACTAAAGGGTTTGCAGCACGCGAGGTTACCAGGTGTGTACAAACACTACACACACGATATCGGCAACGCCGAAAAGCTGAAAAGTCAAAAAGCCGAAAGTGGCTAAATGGGCCTGCCGAACTTGTGGGACCAAAACGGAAATGGTTGGTATGTGAGCATGATTAATGATTTGGCATGAACAATTGTATGATTGGATTGTAATTGAGCCCAATGGGCTATATGACATGAAATGGGCTTGATGGGCTTTATGGGGACGTAGACAAGTACGTTAGGGTTAATGGACTTTAGGCCTAGTTTGAACAACTCTTAAATTTCATAAGACTTAATCTAATTAAAAATGTCCGTGAACAATTCGCTGGGTTAGGGTGTGGCAACAGACATACGCATGTCTAGGATTGGATCTAGGGAGAGCTTGGTACTTAATCGGCCTTAGCGGCCCACCTCCTCTTCTCTGGAATCCTACCTGGTGCGTATTGTTTGTTCACTTTAGCCGCGAGGACTTGTTGATGGGCCAAAGTTCATCACTAAAACCCGAAAGGGACCAAAAACCCTTAGATTTGTAAAATTACTAAAATACCCTTAGATTTGTAAAATTACTAAAATGCCCTTAGATTAGTAAAATTACCAAAATACCTTTAGATTTGTAAAATTACCAAAATACCCTTAGATTTGTAAAATTACTAAAATATCCCTGTTTTGCAAAAGTACCAGAACACCCCTATTTTGCAAATAACCAAAACACCCCTGTTTTGCAAAATTACCGAGATACCGCTATCTTGCAAATTACCAAAATACCCCTGTAGGGTATAATTTTGAAAATACCCTGGGTAGTGAAATGATGAAAATACCCCTATGTGAAGAATATGAGTTTGTGGATGTTACTTATGTGTTTGATGCATTCATATGATATTCTGCTTAGGATGCATGTCGGTGGGAATTATGGTACGGAGGAAGATTTGAGGATCGCATAGTCGCTTGACGACCATGGATCCACCGGAGGCTTTAAGCCTATTATATGATTAGTAGCTTTGCTGCAACATTGAGTAGTGCCGCTGTGAGTGTTACCTTTGGTGTGTTGAGGATGGGTGGGTCGATTTAGAAATCCCCATAGGTGTGTATTGGTTGGAAGGGAAATGGTGTGTGTAGCAGATGGATTTTTGGGAAGGGTTTGCATTATCTTGTTTGGATATGATACGTTATGCTATGATATGAGGTCATTGTGGGCTAAGGCCCAAGACCACTGATTTTGATAGGGCTTAGGCCCAATGTGAATATTTGTATGTGATTTGATTGCCAAGGGTTGTACACACTGAGTTTCGAAACTCACACCCTTTATTTAATGTTTCAGGTGATCCTGAATAGACGACTCGGCGTGGGAGAGAACTCAGAGATTGCCACACTACAAGCTGATCAAATGTTTTAATTTGTTCAAATGAATTTGTTTTAAATACTTTGTTTTTTCATTGGATTGTAATAAGGCCATGTAACTCCTAAATGACTTTAGATTTTGGGTTTATTATTATTGTTTCAACTATCCGCTTAATAAACTTCATAAAATTTCTAAAGTTAACATGGTTTTCGAAATAACTTAACATATGAACATTTTCCTATAATATGGGCTTTTCATCTTAACTTAACAAGGTACAAGGGTTTTGGGCTTTTGGGCCTTAAAATGTTAATTTGTAAAATCGTTTTGAAGTGTGCCTTTAATGTGACATTCAGGACTCGAGCCAAACTTCTAGGCCGGGTTTGGAGTGTTACATGAAATGTGTTGATTAATGTGGTAATTAAATGAGTGAATTTGTTATTATAGATCAAGAAGAACGAGGAATTAACCTTGACCGAGGAAAAGGCAAGGTTTCGGACTAGATCGGCAAATTGGCCTATTTTGGTATCGAGGTAAGTTTGTGTGTAATAAATTTAGCATCACGTCATTAAGTTCTAAAATGTTTGATACTCGTGAAGAGGTATATTATTTCTATGAAATTGAATAATGATGTGAAATGAGAAAATGATGAAAATTTATGATGTTAAAGTCCCGGTTGGACTTTAAGAAAGTGAGAGGATATCACCATCAAGACATGAGATTGGAAAGGTCCCGTATAAGACCATGTTTGGGACATGGCCTCGGCACCGAATTGAGATCCCATATAAGATCATATATGCGATATGGCATCGGCATCGGATATGAAAATTGTATAAGACCATATCTGGGATATGGCATTGACACCGATATGAGACCCCGTATAATACCATATCTGGGATATGGCATCGACATCTAGAGGTGACCCCATGTAGGACCATATCTAGGATATGGCATTGGCTTCGTATTTATGTGAATGATGATGATTGTGTATCCTCGAATATTCCAAGTGTTGCAATGGAATAAATAGTTAAGCTTATAATAGAGATGAAATTAGTGCTAAAACTATGTGATGAAGTGATACAGGTACACGTGAATAATTCATGAGAAATGTTTACGATATGTGACATGACATGTAATTGGTAAGAGTAAGCATGAGTAAGTTATGGCAATGTGCTCGAGACTTTGTATTTTTATTCATGCAAACTTACTAAGATTTATGCTTACCTCTCTCATTTCCCTTTTCCTTGTAGTATCGCCAAACTAACTCGGGGATCGTAGGACGTCAGAGTTCAAAATCACACTATCAACTTCTCATTGGTATAGCAAAGTTTGTTTAATTTTGAGTATGGCATGTATAGGAACTTGGTTATTTTGTGTTATGTCATATTTGTTAGCCAAAGTGTTGGCTATTAAAGTCTTTCAATTCCTTTTGCAAATGGTAATTGGAAATAGGCCAATACTTGACAAGTTTATATATTTAATGATGATGAAATTCATGAAAATGCATGCTTGTGTATTGGAATGAGTAATGAATAATGCATACTCATGATGAATGTAGTGTAATCCTATGTGTGGACATCTTGATTTTGGGTATTAGAAGTACCTTATGGTCTTGATGTATGTTGCATTGAAATGGCATAAGTGTTGTTGCTTTGTAGGGTGGCAATTGGCTTGGTAGGTAGCCTTATATTTGCCCACACGGGTAGACACACGGGCGTGTGTTTAGGCCGTGTGTGACACACGGTCAGCCCCATGGGTGTGTTGATAGGCCGTGTGTACCCTTGCATGCTAAGTTGGTAAGTCAATATGCCTGGTAGTAGACACAAGGGCTGAGACACGACCGTGTGTCTCAACCGTGTGGGAGACACGGCCCAAGACACGGGCATGTGCCTTGGCCGTGTGACCTTATTAAGATGATGATGTCATAAATAGAATGTCGAGGTTTTCACACATGGGTGAAGACATGGGCGTGTGTCAGCCGTGTGAAAACCCCTGTAGGTTCGAAATGAAAAATAAAATCCACACGGACTAGGGACATGGGCGTGTGTGATTACACGGCCTGGCCACACGGGCGTGTGACCTTGTACCCGGTTCTGACATTGGATACGGGTAAGGGGTGTTACAAACTCTGATAGTTTCATTAGGTCATTTTGGTGGCCAATGTAACCTTCAGAATTTGGTTGTAACGTCTAGGCTGGGTTAGAGAGATTAATGAGAGCCACCTCTGAATTACTTGTGTTCTAATTTGGAAGATCAAAACCACAAGATCGAAGATTCTAAGAAATCAAGTGGTTCAGATACACTTCTGTATTTTGTTTTGTTATTGATTTATTCGTGATGATTTGACATGACTAGTCCTGGTTTATGGTTTGTTAAGTTTTATATTAGATATTATTTTACGGTTCAAACA
This sequence comes from Gossypium australe, assembly GCA_005393395.2. Taxonomy (NCBI): domain Eukaryota; kingdom Viridiplantae; phylum Streptophyta; class Magnoliopsida; order Malvales; family Malvaceae; genus Gossypium; species Gossypium australe. The sequence continues at coordinate 35,001,968 of CM016614.1, forward strand.
AGTTGCATTCGAGCCTCGTCATTTCAAATTACTACTGTAGATAGCCCATTTTGCCCGGGCCTATTTTATTCAGAAAAAACAAAATAAATAAAATAAAATGTCCATTTTATAGTCCTTTTTACAATGCCCACATTTAATGGCCCAAATAAACCAATATCAGTTACAGTCCAAAATACCCAAAACCCAAATTACACCCACGAAGCCCAAACAAACCCAAATACTGACTCACTACCCAAACAGATACCACTAGACCCAAACTAAACCTGACCCAAACTCACACATGGCAAAAGTGGCCCAAAAGCTTGCGGATGTAGGAAACCCTAGGTTTCCATTGCGCCGCAAGCGTCCCAGCAGGATCCCAGCCTTCGTGCCGCAATGCCCCAGCAGCCCTTCAGTCTCGACACCCATCACGCCACAGTCTGCGCGAGCCTCTCCGACATCAACACACGGACAGCCTTCGTCGCTAGATCCTCGCTTCCCACCTGCACAAGAAAGGAAAGAAAACAACAAGAATATGGCAAAATATCTGTATTTCCTTTTTTAAAATCTATTTTTTGGGTTATAAAAACCCATAAACCTGTAAACGATAAAAAAAGATACCCATAGACAATACAGACAAAACACAAAGAAAAAATATAGAAATAAAAAAGAACGAATCTTTTGCAATACAAAGGTGATTTACATTCGGTTTTCTGGTTATTTTTATTTTTGTTTCGTGCATGTTTAATTTACCAAACAATATTTAAATAAAAAAAAAAAACAACGAAGATTCTCACCTTTGCGCCGCCGTAGGCGACGGCGCGTGAGGCGCGTGCGCGATGATGGCCGGAGGTCGATGACCTGTGAGGGCAGAGTAATTTCTTAAGGCCTCTGTTTATTTTATTTAAATTCTGCGTTAAAATGAATTTTTTTAGGCTGAAATTGGCTTATATAGTTAATTGGAAACGACGCCATTTTTATTTAATTTAATAAACCTAAAACGACGTCGTTTCAAAGGACGACCCGCTCGTTGACCCGAAAACTCGGGGAGGATTCGCATGTTTTTGTTTAATAGTCTAATTGCCATTTCGGTCCTCTTGCAATTTAATTAATTTTAATTCAGTCCAATTTGCATTCTTATTTTTTATGAAATTAGCCCTAAAGTGTGTTTTTGTTCCAATTTAGTCCCTCGGACTCCTTTAAGGGCTAAAATCAGGACGACGTCATTTTGGAAAGAAGGCATAATTGCCTAATGAGTCCCTACAGTATGACACGCGTTTTGATTTAATCCATTTTTACTCATTTTAATTGCTATTGAATCCTTATTTTTTTAACTTTTTTTTATCTTTTCATTTAAAATTATTTTAACATTATATTAAAATTTATTTTTCATATTAAAATTATATTACTTTTAAAAAAATTATTAATAAAGTTTTGCGTATTATTTTTCTTAAATACCTATTATTTTTTAAAATTATTACTATTTATTATTTTATTTAATTATTTTGGTATTGTATATTATTTTATAACTTTTATGTCAATTATTATATTATATATTTTTAAAATTTTGTGTATTATATAGTATTATATTATATCATATATTACTTTCTAAAATTTTATTTTATATTAAATTTATTTATATTGTATAACATATATTTATTATATTGTTTATATAAAATATATATGTAATAGATTATTATATTATAAATGTAATTTTGTTTAAAGTTATATGTTATCTATTCCATTAAATTTTACTTATTTTTTTACTAGTTATGAATATATATTATTTTCGATTGCTCCGCATCATTTTATTATTAATTCATTTTTTATATATGATTCATTTTTCTATTCCACATCATTTTTATTTAAAGCTATATGTCTTGATTTGCAATAGCTATAATAATTCACTCTGTGTTATGCATATAAAGCTTTATATTTATTATTTACTGCCTTATATTTTATATTTGTTTATCTTTTGTTTATTTTATTCATCTATCAATTTTATATTTTTGCTTTAGTATAATTATTCTATTGTTTGCATCATTTATTATTTCTTATTATTCTTTTATTATTCATTAGTAGTAACTGTTAATATAATTTGTAGTTATGATAAACTGATATTTGTCATGTATATTGTAATGTATTCATACAATTTCTTACTCAAACCATTTTTATAAAAATACCTTTTAAATTAAAGCATTTTATTCAAATATTTTAAAAATAGGATAATATGTGATATTTGGGGACTTCGAGAAGAATTGTGCCCTAACTTATTGGGTTTCGATTTTTCTCGTAGAACTTAAGGTATTAGATATCCCTTCTCTTTTAAAACTGAAACTTACCAATTTCAAATCAAAAACTTATTCTTGGGAATTCAAGACGTTGTGTCCTAACTTACTGGATATGATGTTTTGTGTCTCGAGGTAGGAATTTTCTAAAATAAAGACGTGCGTAGTTTCGAAGTTATGAGATGCTATATCCTAACTTACTGGGTATAGTATTTTACAACTTTGAGATAGGCAAGCCTTAGTTTTTCTTCTAATAAAAGGATCTTATTTTAAAAATTTTCAAAATTGCAACATTAGGACATGATTTTATCGATTAGGTACCAATTTTTGGGCGTTATGAGGGTGCTAACCCTTCCTCATACGTAACCGACCCCCGAACCCATTTTTCTTGTTTTTCGTGGACCAAAATTAGTATTTTGAAATAAAACGATTTTCAAGGTGATCAAATCACACCTAAATAAAAAGGGATTGGTGGCGACTCCCATTTTCGTTTTTAAAAGTCGATTCCCGTTTTTAAATCAAACTTAAAAAGGGTTTCGACAGCTTGGCGACTCCGTTGGGGACAATAAGAGAGACAAGCCATAAAATGGATATTTTCATGTCCTTGTGTTTGAATTTAAAAAAAAGAAACTGGTTTAAAAATTATGATCGTTTTTAATGCATGTGGTTCTATTTTTATATATCTCTGCATTGCACTAAATGACCGTTATGGTCGCGCCTTTAAGTGGGAGCGAGAAGCTATGCCTTCGTGAGGTTTTCACCTCCGCATGGGCTAGTGGATTGCTTTCGGGATACATCTGTACCTATGTCTTCGTGAAGTTTTCACTTCCGCATGGCCATAGGGAAATGTATTCCCCTGCACCGAACTCGATCCGTATGAGCCTATAATGGGTTAGGATTGAGGAATCTGCTGGTTCAGGTACCTCAACTTTAGGACTAAATCACATATAGTAAACCCTAAGAACCCACCTTAGATAGAGCTATACCAAACTTTAGTAGTTACCTAGATAAGTGTCTGTTTTACTTGCTTTATATCTTATTATGTGGTACTAACTCGTTGTGTTTCATTTTTGTGCATGTCATTTCATATTTTTAGAGGTATCGATTCACGGTCAGTTTCTAAAGTTAGAAAGCTGGTTATGGAGAACGAATTCCTTGATAAAGTGGAAGACAATGCAGTCGACCGTATATGGTCAGAGCAAAGGCAATTAGAAAAGGGGATAGCTTAGCTGAGGGATATGTGTCGGAACTATGGGACTTCACTCGTATCAGTGTTACGCAAAATGAGCTTCAGGAGTTAAAGGGAATGTGGACCCAGATGGTACCATGGAATTACAATTGTAACGTGACGACATCGGGAGTAGAAAACTCAGCTAGAACTTCCAAGGAGGTCCAAAGTGAGGGATCCTACACACGAAGCGGGAGGCGTTAACGACTCGGTAAACGTTAGAATAGAACCAGCAAGATCAAAGACTGTGGCAGTTGAACCAGAGAAAGGACCTGGCGCCCTTATCAACAAACCTGTGAAGGAGGAAGAGGCTAAAGAATTTTTAAAATTCTTGAAGCACAGTGAATACAGTGTGGTAGAGCAGCTGCACAAGCAACCGGCTTGCATATCGGTGCTAGCCTTACTTTTAAGTTTGGAAGTACATCGTGAGGCTTTGATGAAAGTGCTGAACGAGACTTACGTTACTAAAGATATATCTGTCAATAAGCTTGACCGATTAGTTAGTAACATAAGTGTGGATAACTTTATTTCCTTTAGTGACGATGAAATTCCACCTGGGGGTATGGGATCAACCAAAGCCCTACACATAACTACTCGTTGTAAGGGATATACTCTACCGAGCATGCTAATTGAAAATGGATCAGCCTTGAATGTCTTACCGTTGTCGACACTGAAGAGGTTACAGATAGATAGTTCTCACATGAAGACATGCCAGAACATAGTAAGAACGTTTGATGGCACCGAGAGAAAAGTGATGGGAAGAATCGATATACCATTACAGATTGGGCCAAATACATATGAAGTGGATTTTCTGGTAATGGATATCAAGCCCTCATACAATTGCTTGCTGGGAAGGCCCTAGATTCATTTGGCAGGGGCAGTGCCCTCATCCCTTCATCAAAAACTGAAACTGGTGATGGATGGTCGACTGGTCACTTTAAATGCGAAGAAAGACATCATAGCTACTGTTGCTAATGACGCTCCATATTTAAAGGCGAGTGAAGAAGCAACTGAGTGTTCTTTCCGATCTTTAGAGTTCGTGATTGCGATATTTATCTTGGAGGGGAATAAGGTTCCAATGCCCAAGATATCCAGGACCACGAAGATGGGCCTACAAATGATGGTCGGGAAGGGAGCCTTACCAGGAAAAGGATTGGGCAGACATCTTCAAGGGGAAGTTCGAGTGCTAGTGTTGAAAGAGAAGAGAGATCGTTTTGGCTTCGGTTTCAAGCCAGATATTAGACAGAAGAGAAAGGAAATAGAGAAGAAGCAGGAGAGAAGAAGGGCACGTCTGAATAGAGAAGAAGTCCAGTGGGAATCGATGACATTCCCCTATATATCCTAGACATCTGTATCCGGAGGGGTAATTCACCCTGAGAGGGGGTTACTAGAAAGTCCTCACATCAATGCCATACACGAGGAAGGAATCGAACAAAGAAACCTGTTGGGCATTCGCCTTTATGAACCTGGAAGCGTTCTGAACAGTTGGACTGCAGAGGAACTTCCTGTAGTTTTTAGAGATTATACAGAGTAATATTCAGAACGCTCTTGTTGTTTTTTAGCTTAGGAACAATAAGATTTCTTTGGGAAGTAGGCTCATGTTCAGAAATTGTTGTTTTAATAAAATACATTTTTGATAATTAACTTGAGCAAATATTCTTTCATTTTATTCTTTTGACTTTCTAATTTCATTCCAAATTTTTTTTTATTTCGCATTCATATCATGTGAATAGTTGTCCTTGAATTCATTTGTTCTTTGTACATTCTTTGGTACCCATCACAGGTCCTTAGATATCAATGATGTGAGCAACGATAATACAAATCTAGCGGTCCACTTTGAGCAAGACATGTGTTTAGAAGAATCTTAGGATTTTGAAAGTAACCGAGATAGTGGTTTATCTCCAGATTTGTTAAGAATGGTAAAGCAAGAGGAGAAACAGATCTTACCCCATGAGGAGGAGGTAGAGAACGTAGCTTTAGAGGAAGGAAAGGTTGTGAAAATTGGGACACGCATAGCTGAGGAGACAAAACAAGACCTTGTTGAGTTACTACGGGAATTCAAGGATGTTTTTGCATGGTCGTACCAAGATATGCCTAGGCTAAGTACCGACATTGTAGTACACCGCCTTCCTATAAGAGAAGAGTGCAAGCTAGTTCAGCAAAAGCTACGAAGGATGAGGCCTAATGTAGTGTTGAAAATAAAAGAAGAGGTCTAGAAACATTTTGATGCTGGTTTTCTACAAGTGGTCAAATACTCAGAGTGGGTTGCCAACATTGTTCCTGTCCTTAAATACTATAGGGACTTAAATAAAGCTAGCCCAAAGGACAATTTCTCTTTGCCGCATATCGACACATTGGTGGATAATATGGCGGGATACTCACTGTTTTCTTTCATGGACGGCTTTTCAGGATATAATCAGATCAAAATGCACCCTGACAATATGGGGAAAACTACATTCATAACATTGTAGGGTACCTTCTGTTATAAAGTAATGCCATTTGGACTAAAGAATGCTGGGGCAACATATCAAAGGGCCATGATAACATTATTCCACGACATGATGCACAAAGAGATTGAAGTGTATGGTGATGATATGATTGCCAAATCTCGAACAGAAAAGGAACACATTGAAGTTTTGAAGAAGTTGTTTTTGAGGTTGAGAAAATGTCAATTGAAGCTCAACCCGGCAAAGTGTACTTTTGGAGCTCGGTCAGGGAAATTATTGGGTTTTGTAGTCAGCAAGAGAGGAATCGAAGTTGACTCAAACAAGGTCAAAGCGATACGAGAATTGCCTCCACCACACACTTAAAAGGAAGTTCGAGGCTTTCTCGGAAGATTAAATTACATTACTCGGTTTATTTCACAATTAACTGAGAAATGTGATCCTATATTTCGTCTTCTCAAGAAACACAACCAAGGTGTATGGGACGATGAATACCAGAGAGCTTTTAGCAAAGTCAAATAGTATCTGTCAAATGCACCAGTACTATCTCCGCCTAATCCAGGTAGACCATTGATACTGTATTTGTCAGTATTCATTAACTCCATGGGATGTGTGCTCGGACAACATGATGAGTCAGGAAGAAAAGAAAAGGCGATATACTATCTCAGTAAAAAGTTCACTAATTGTGAAATGAGATATTCGTCGATTGAGAAATTGTGTTGCGCCTTGATTTGGACAACTCAGAGATTGAGACAGTACATGCTATATCATACCACTTGGTTAATTTCGAAGCTTGATCCGTTAAAGTATATGATGGAGTCCACTGCTTTGAATGGAAGGATGGCTAGGTGGCAGATTTTGCTGTCTGAATTCGATATAGTCTATGTGAATCAAAAGGCTATAAAAGGAAGCGCAGTAGCAGAAATTTTGGCTAGCAGAGCTTTGGAGGATTATGAACCTTTGAGCTTTGATTTCCCAAATGAAGAGCTGATGTATGTGGCAAATACTGAAGATTGTCCGTGGAAGCTAAACTTTGATGGAGCGACAAATGCTGTGGGAAATGGAATTGGGGCAATCTTGGTATCCCCTAGTGGCGATTATTATCCATTCACATGCAGATTGGATTTTGATTGCACAAATAACATGGCGGAATATGAAGCTTGCATCATGGGAATTCGAGCAGCCTTAGAGCGTAAGATCAGAGTGCTAGAAGTATATGGAGATTATGCCTTAGTAATTTATCAGCTTAAAGGAGAGTGGGAGACAAGAGATCCCAAACTAATTGATTATCGAAAAATAGTTCTGGGATTGATTGAGGAGTTTGATGACATTACTTTCAATTATCTCCCACCCGATGAAAACCAGATGGCAGATGCTTTGGTGACCCTGGCTTCTATGATCAAAGTAAACAAACCAGAGGATATGAGACCTATTCAGATGAGTATCTTTGAAGTTCCAGCTCATTGTTATAATGTAGAAGAGGAGGAAAAAGATGATCACCCTTGGTATCAGGATGTATTACGATATGTAAAAATCGTGAATACCCAGAACATGCAACTGAGAATGAGAAAAGGACTTTAAGAAAATTGCCCTCTGACTATGTTTTAGACGGGGATATCTTGTACAAAAAGAGAAAAGATCAAGTATTATTGAGGTGTGTTGATGCAGTGGAAGCTAGGAAAATCCCCGAAGAGGTTCATGAGGGCGTTTGTGGAACACACGCTAATGGATTCACAATGGCCAGACAGATAATGAGATTTGGATATTATTGGTCCACCATGGAATGTGATTGTATCAACTATGATAAGAGATGTCATAAATGCTAGATTTACGGAGATAAAATTTATGTGCCTATAAAATTTATGTGCCTCCCCGTCACCTTTGCACGTTATGACTTCCCCATGGCCATTTTCCATGTGGGGCATGGATGTTATTGGACCAATCTCACCAAAAGCTTCGAATGGACATCGATTCATCTTCGTGGTAATTGACTACTTCACGAAATGGGTAGAGGCTACTTCATATGCTAGCGTCACTAAGTCAGCAATTAGTCGATTCTTGAAGAAGGAGATCATTTGTCGATATGGAATGCCCGAAAGGATCATATCGGACAACGCACTGAACTTGAACAACAGTACAATAGCAGAGGTTTGTAGTCAATTCGGGATCAAACACCATAACTCGTCTATATATCGTCCAAAAATGAACAGGGCAGTGGAAGCGGCCAACAAAAATATTAAGAAGATAGTAGGGAAAATGGCTGAGACTTGCAAAGATTGGCATGAGAAACTACCGTTTGCACTCTATGCTTACCAGACGTCCGTCAGAACCTCTACTGGGGCAACTCCATTCTCGTTGGTCTATGGAATGGAGGCAGTTCTATCGATTGAACTGGAAATACCTTCTCTTCGGGTTTTGTCAGAAATAAAGCTGGATGAAGCTGAATGGATTTAGGCTCGGTATGATTAGTTGCACCTAATTGAAGAAAAGAGGCTAAGGGCTATTCGTCACGGTCAGATGTACCAAAAACGAATGATGCGAGCCTACGATAAAAAAGTTCGCCCAAGAGAGTTCCATGAGGGGGACCTTGTACTAAAAAATATTCTTCCCATACAAAAGGATTTCAGAGGAAAATGGATGCCGAATTGGGAAGGACCATATGTGGTGAAAAAGGCTTTCTCTAGAGGAGCACTGATATTGAGCGAAATGGATGGGAAAAGTTTACCCAATCCTATAAACTCGGATTCAGTAAAGAAGTATTTTGCTTGAAAAGGAGAAGAGGCCAAGGTGAAAACCCGCAAAGGGTGCTTTGAGTTTCTAAAAAAAAAATTGGAGAGGCCAAGGTGAAAACCCACAAAGGGCACCTTGAGACCAAAGGGGTTTTGAGTTGAAAACCTGAAAAAGGCGGCTCAAATTCTGAATGGACACACAGCCTTCTTGCTACAATTGAATCAACAATAAAATGAAGAATGTTGCATATTGGGGCATCAACAAAGTACTTTGGGTCTTCTAAACACATGTTGAGCTCAAGGCAGTCTTCATGAAATTTTTATATAGAAGCTTAATCTGTGATATCTAGGGCATCTGATCTTTGTCCTATTCATTTTACTATCTTGGGATTCTTTTTCTTCTCAAAGATATATTCTTGATTAATTTTCTTTGTATTTTGATAATTCATTTAACTCTTCTTGAAATCAACTTATTTGTTACCCATTATTCATAAATGTGTTGCATTGAAATAATGGTTGATGAACTAATAATTTCACAAAAAGAAGTTCTACATATTACTTTGGAAATTTCTAGATGAGACAAGGAACCAAAACAGGACAATTGTTTAGAATTTCCATGTGCATAAGAAATATTTGAGAAAGAAGAGTCTGGAAAGAGACTATTTCTCTGAATTCATTGTCCAAATGATAATTGGGCCAAATAATAAATTGATGTGATCAGGTCATAACATTTGGGGAATGCTTTGACGAACTAAGAAACTCTAAATTGTGGTGGAATGGGTTGAATTTGAAATAAACCCTATACCTTAAAAATTACAGATGGGTCAGATTGAAAAAGTTTCAATTCCCATTATGGTAGGATGGTACAAGCCTTATGTTCTCAAGATTCAAGCGGAGTTGACTCAGAAATTACATTGGGGCAAACTTGTTGAGCAGAACATGATTGAATGAGTGATAACACCTAGAGCAGGAATCATACTCATAATATTTTTGTATCATAGCAAATTTCATTAGGAGCATTTGATTCATTCCGATTATTGCATCCTAATCCTAATCCTTTAAAAGGAATCATTTTCATGACATGTTACATTCAGGTCACTCATAACACATGAAGCTAGAAGCATTTGATTCATTCTGATCATTGCATTTTAGTCATGTGACATAAACATATGGAACCGAGTCTACAGGACATGTCCTTCAGTGGACGGTGTAGCAATATCGGTGAATTTGTAGATCTCATTTTCCTGAAGTTGTAGGAAGCAGATCGAAGATACTTTCAGTCTTATCTCCCTGAAGTTGCAGTGGAGTAGACTGAAGACAAAAGATCTTATCCTCCTGAAGTTGCAGGAAGCAGATCGAAAGTACTTTCAGCCTTATCTCCCTGAAGTTACAGGAAGCAGATCAAAAGCACTTTCAGCCTTATCTCCCTGAAGTTGTAGTGGAGTAGACTGAAGACAGAAGATCTTATCTTCCTGAAGTTGTAGGAAGCATATCAAAAGCACTTTCAGCCTTCTCTCCCTGAAGTTGCAGTGGAGTAGACTGAAGAAAGAAGATCTTATCTTCTTGAAGCAGGAAGCAGATCAAAAGCACTTTCAGCCTTATCTCCCTGAAGATGTAGTGGAGTAGACTGAAGACAGAAGATCTTGTCTTTCTGAAGTTGTAGGAAGCAGGTCAAAAACACTTTCAGCCTTATCTCCCTGAAGTTACAGTGGAGTAGACTGAAGATAGAAGATCTCATCTTTCTGAAGTTGCAGGAAGCAGATCGAAGACACTTTCAGCCTTGTCTCCCTGAAGTTGCAGCGGAGTAGACTGAAGACAACAGATCTCATATTCCTGAAGTTGCAGGAAATAGATCAAAGGCACTTTCAGCCTTATCTCCCTGAAATTACAGAGGAGTAGACTGAAAATAGAAAATCTGATCTTCCTGAAGTTGCAGTGAAGCAGATCAAAGATAACAGATCTGGCATTCTTGAGGTTGCAAGAGGCAGATCGTAGACATCAGATTTTGTCTCCTAGAGTTTCCAGCGAAGCAGATCGAAAAATAGTAGATCTGACATTCCTGAAGTTGCAGGAAGCAGATCGAAGATGATAGTCTGATCTCCCTGAAGTTGTAGTGGAGTGATGATAAACCGTAAAAGTAACATATTTTAAGCCCACATTTAGCATGCTTTTGGATTATTTAAGCCTTGAATTATGTAATTTGGAGCTCTTAATCCTTTGTTTTCATGTTTTATACTCAAGAGAGCACCGGAGGATGAAAAGAATGAGAAACGTGCCCAAAATGGAGTAAATGGGCCATATCACAAAATCCACACGGCTTTGGCCCAAGACAACACGACCGTGCCTCATTCAACAGCTTCGAACACGACCTGGCCATGACTTACACGGGCGTGTGCCATGGGCATGTCCCTGCCGTGGCCAAGAAGAGTTTTACTCGGATTTGGATACTTGGAGGCAGAGAAACACATGCCAAAGCCTATTCAAACACCCTAGTAGGAATTCTACTTGAATTAGGATAGTTAGGGGCCAAGTAAGGCATCTCAAAGTCTATATAAACACCTAAGGGGGCAACTTGAAGGGGAGTTCGGCAGAAGCCTTCTACCAGGCTTTTTGTTGGGGGAACCTAAGGCTTTAGTTAGGGGGCATCCAGCTAGGCCAAAGAGGGCAGATTTGTGGACATTTACTCGAAGAGAGCCAGTTGATTCATCTCAAGAAGCCGGAATTATACTCAAGACAGAGGATTTCTCCTTCAATTCCTTCAGGGGATTTTAGGGATTTCTTTTTTTTTTTGTTTTACCTTTTCTTTCGAGATGTTTTCTATTATTATTATGAACTAAACCTTCAGATACCTGAGGGGGATGAAACTTAAGATGAATCTTGTTATCGTTTACTGAACTATATGTTAAATATTTGACTTGTTCTTAATTATGTGTTCTTAATTCTTGTGTTAATATTTTCGGGATATTAGTTCAAGTTTGATGTGCTTAGGTGGAGGAGCAAAAGTCCCTGCCTAAGAGTAGATCTAGCATAATTAAGCGGAGTTGATTGCACGCCTAGAGATAGGGTGACGAGATTTTGCCGGATTAGGGTGAAACCTAATATGGGAGTCCATAGATCGAGTTAATGCAATTCTAGGGGTTTTAATTAGAAAGAGATTTCAATTAATCAACCTAGGGTTAGATGTTAGTCGCCTCGAGAGAGGGATTAATATAACTTAGGGAATCTTACAGATCAAGTCAAATGAATAAATCGTCTAGTTGAGAGTTAGATAACAAGTGAAGTCTAGATGGATTCTTCCTTGGGTGTCGTCTTAATCAATTGGTTTTTCCTCAAGATATTTTCACAGTTTCATTCCTCTTTGTCTTTGCATCTTTAGTTTAGTAGTTAATTAATTTAGATTAGATAAATAAATCCCTTTATTCTTAGGCTAAATAATAAAGAGAGAGTTAGTATTAGTACTTTTGGTTCCTTTGGGTTCGACATTCCGGTCTTGCCTAAACTATACTACTGTTCGATAGGTGTGCTTGCCTCAAAAATCGTTGTCATAGTTAGTTTCTTGGTTCAATTATTCTTTTTATAAATTTTAAGACTCTGACATGCGATCAAGTTTTTGGCGCCGTTGCCGGGGAACTAAAATATTAAGAACGCTTAATTTTTTACTTTAGCCATTTTTTTATTGCAATTTATTTTCATTATTATTTTTTATTTTTATTTTTTTACTTTGCTAAATTTTCTTTTATTTGATTTTGGTAGATAGAGGAGATGGCACTAAATAACTATCAATGGCAAGTTATGAGTACAAAGCCAACAAAAGTAGCCGATATATACAACCTCGACCCAATAACCATGCTATCAAACCAGATAGATATGTTACAAAAAAATTTGATGATTTATATGGTTCTTCGCAGGTACACCCAGTAAGGCAATATGACTCAAATCTAGGAGGCGTGGCGAATCTTGAGTACCCACCCTATGAATATGGCATGGAGAATGAGCAAGTCCACTATATGGGTGACTATTCTAGACCTCAAAATAATTTTTATAGTGACACTTATAATGCAAGTTGAAGGTACCATCCCAATTTCTCGTGGGATGATCAAAGTAGCCAAAGACCAGAACTTCCTCCAGATTTTCAACAACCACCTCACCAGCAGGAAGAGGAGTCGAACCTCGAGGAGATGCTGACAAAATTCATAGCAACCACAGAAAATCCAGATTTTCAACAACCACCTCACCAACAGGAAGAGGAGTCGAACCTCGAGGAGATGCTGACAAAATTCATAGCAGCCATAGAAACACGTTTCTAAAATTTAGAAACGAAACTTGAGGCATCAACACAGGAGATCGAGGATCAGTTAGGGCAACTTGCTAAGCTGATCTTAGAACAACTACAAGAAAGCTTGCCAAGCAACACTGAAACTAACCCAAAAGAGCAAATTCAAGCCTTAACAGCTTATGACAGTGAAAGGTTAGTGGAATCTAACCCGAGGCAAGAACCTGTGGTAAGTGAAGGTAAGATTGAGGTAAGCCATGATTTACCAAACCCTGTGATTACAGAGAATCAAACTCGTGTGCCATACCCTGATGTGATAAAGAAAGACCACACAAATGAGCAACTCGGTAAGTCTCTTAAACTTTCAAAGAAATTTCATATTAACTTGTCGTTTCTTGAAGCTCTTTCGCAGATGCCAGATTCTAGACCTCGTGTCGATAAAGAAGAAATTCATGAGGAACGAGGGCTTTGGATCGATGAACTAGACGAGTGGAAGACACACTTCAAAGAGAAACTAAAAACACACGAAGCAAAAACGAGGCGACTCAACGACAAACTTAATGATGGGACAACCTAGCTTAATATAGGAGATCAGGTACTCAAAATCCTCCCAGATGGAACAGTCGAGGTAACTAGTCCTAAAATCAGCACTTTTAAGGTAAACACTACTCAACTTAAACTTTATATCAATAACCGAATTGATCGCATGAGAAAGGATTTTCACCTCCTCAAACCACCATGATTATGCGAATGAGAGGTAAGTCTAGCTCAAGACTTTAAACGAGCGCTTCTCGGGAGGGAACCCAAGCACTAACTCTACTAACTAGTTTCGTTTTATTTCTTTTCATATTTAGGCGTAGGTTTCCATACCCACACGACCTTGCACACGACTGTGGCCGTGGCCGTGTGGGCACCACAAGTAGGTAAAAGGGCGTGGCCATAGACGTGTGGCAACAGGACAAAATTTTTCCCAAAACACGGGCTGCATCTCTATTTAAACCCCCTTCTTATTTTCTCTTTTCCAGTTGTCTTTCTTCTTTCATTTTCCATTATTTACTTTTATTTTTATTTTTATTTTCTTTATTATTTTATTCTTATTCTTCGTACCATTTAGGTTTAGCTTAGGATACAATAAAATCATGCTAGCTGATTCGAGGATTCAAATGCAAACAATTCGAGACGCTTCCCCACGTTCACCTCTAATCCTATCCGGTTTCTTTTCATTGACTTCATCCAAAATTCAGAAAGTTTCACTTCTCTCCCCATCTTACGATTTTATGATTATTTTGATATTACCTATCTTTGTACATTGAAGGCAATGTACATCTTAAGTATGGGGGGTTAATTATAGTATTATTTGAAAATCCCTGAATTATGCCTTGTTCTAAAGTAAGTCTCTCATATTATGATTAGAATGAAAATTCCTTTGATTTATGATTTTTATTGATATGTTTTAGAGTAAGTCATTGATAATTGTGCATTGATGATTAAATTTGAAGGATACTAGAGAATCAAGCATGATAAGTCTATTTTTCAAAAATTAAATTTTTTACGTTATCTACCTGAATCTGAATGTTACCTTGAAGTTTGAAATTTACAAGATTGACATCAAGTACCCATAATTTTTTGTAAAACTTTGAGCCTATTAGAGCATATATTCTTTTTCATACTCACTTTATTTATTATGAGTGTGTCAACATTGATTTGTTATTCTAGAACTTGCATTGATGATACATGTCGAGACCACACCTTTGATTTGATATACAAAGATGATAAAGGCACCTAGGTTTTAACCCACTTACTCCACTAAAACAGCTTACCTTCATAATTAACCCCTAGTGAACCACGTTGATCCTAACAACCCTTTTTATTGACTCACCCACTAATATTTACCCAAAATCCGCTTGACTACCCTTATGTCGAGATTTGAATTGATTAAGTTGCCTAACTATTTTATCTATTTCAATCTATCCTTTATTATGTATTTGACTTGTTCTTAAAAAAAACGAAGTATATTCATTATCAGTTTTGTGATTAGGTGAGCTTATACATTAAATTCCAATTATTGAAGAAGCTCATATTAAAATATTATCAACAATAGTATTATTAGTTTCCAATTGATGTAATTACTTATATTCAGTTTGTTGTTTCTAGTTAGGTAATTTGTCAAGTCAATCTCGATTCTAACCCTCTAATTCAGCCTTTATCCACACCTTTAACCCAAGCCCCGTTACAACCTTGTTAAAGACCTTTTGATTTCTGTATCATCTCATATTATAGTGGTGGATATTAGATTTTCGTGTAAGCCTATGGGATTAACTCTTCATGTTTGACTTTTGAGTGCTTAATTCTGAACCTTAAAAACTTCGAGTGATTTGAGTGAATCTTTAGTAAGGATGTCAATTCTTGTCAGTTTTGAATCAAAGGTAATTATTTAGATGAGGGGAAATGCCTATGTTTTCGTGCTACAAATGTATGACTTTGATTGTTTGAATCTTTAGAACTCTTTGAATTAAATTATCCATGTATGAATCATCTTTGAATTATGATGAAACATTATTGATAAATTTTATGGATCGAGGAAGTTCGTTTTAATTGTAAGTTGAGAATTTTGCTTGAGGACAAGCAAAAGCTTAAGTGTGGGGGTATTTGATAAACCGTAAAAGTAACATATTTTAAGCCCACATTTAGCATGCTTTTGGATGATTTAAGTCTTGAATTATGTAATTTGGGGCTCTTAATCCTTTGTTTTCATGTTTTATACTCAGTAGAGCACTAGAGGACGAAAAGAACGAGAAACGGGCCCAAAACGGAGTAAATGGGCCATATCATGAAATCCACACGGCCTGGGCCCAAGACCACACGTCCGTGCCTCATTCAACAGCTTCGAACACGGCCTGGCCACGACTTACACGGGCATGTGCCATGGGCATGTCCCTACCGCGGCCAAGAGAAGTTTTACTCGGATTTGGATACTTGGAGGCAGAGAAACACATTCCAAACCCTATTCAAACACCCTAGTAGGAATTCTACCTAAATTAGGATACTTAGGGGCCAAGTAAGGCATCTCAAAGTCTATATAAACACCTAAGGGGGCAACTTGAAGGGGAGTTCGGCAGAAGCCTTTTGCCAGGGCTTCTGTCGGGGGAACCCAAGGCTTTAGTCAGGGGGCATCCAACTAGGCCAAAGAGGGCAGATTTGTGGAGATTTACTCGAAGAGAGCCAGTTGATTCATCTCAATAAGCCGAAATTATACTCAAGACGGAGGATTTCTCCTTCAATTCCTTTAGGGGGTTTTAGGGATTTCTTATGTTTTGTTTTATCTTTTCTTCTGAGATGTTTTCTATTATTATTATGAACTAAACCCTCAGATACCTGAGGGGGATGAAACCTAAGATGAATCTTGTTATCGTTTGCTGAACTATATGATAAATATTTGACTTGTTCTTAATTATGTGTTCTTAATTCTTGTGTTAATATTTTTAGGATATTAATTCAAGTTTGATGTGCTTCGGTGGAGGAGCAAAAGTCCCTGCCTAAGAGTAGATCTAGCATAATTAAACGGAGTTGATCGCGTGCCTAGAGATAGGGTGACGAGATTTTGCTGAATTAGGGTGAAACCTAATATGGAAGTCCATAGATCGAGTTAATACAATTCTAGGGGTTTTAATTAGAAAGAGATTTCAATTAATCAACCTAGGGTTAGACGTTAGTCGTCTCGAGAGAGGGATTAATATAACTTAGGGAATCTTACGGATCAAGTCAAATGAATAAATCGTCTGGTTCAGAGGTAGATAACAAGTGAAGTCTAGGTGGATTCTTCCTTGGGTGTCGTCTTAATCAATTGGTTTTTCCTCAAGATATTTTCACAGTTTCATTCCTCTTTGTCTTTGCATCTTTAGTTTAGTAGTTAATTAATTTAGATTAGATAAATAAATCCCTTTATTCTTAGGCTAAATAATAAAGAGAGAGTTAGTATTAGTACTTTTGGTTCCTTTGGGTTCGACATTCCGGCCTTGCCTAAACTATACTACTGTTCGATAGGTGTGCTTGCCTCAAAAATTGTTGTCACAGTTAGTTTCTAGGTTCGATCATTCTTTTTATAAATTTTAAGACTCTGACACGCGATCAAGTGATTAAAAGATAGTGGGTACTGCCTTCCTGAAGTTGTAGTGAAGTAGATTGAAGCTATCAGACTTATTTAAATCAAGATGAAGTTCCAATTACCGTTGAAGTTGGAAGCCATTTGAAGAAGACGAGGACCAAGAAGTCAAGACTTAGGAAAGACCGGACAACATTGGTCCTTTTAAAGTCTTTGCTCTATTCTCGTTACACAACAATGAGCAAAGAGGGGCAGCTGTAGAAGCCCATTTTGCCCGGGCCTATTTTATTCAGAAAAAACAAAATAAATAAAATAAATAAAATAAAATGTCCATTTTACAGTCCTTTTTACAAGGCCCACATTTAATGGCCCAAATAAACCAATATCAGTTACAGTCCAAAATACCCAAAACCCAAATTACACCCACGAAGCCCAAACAAACCCAAATACTGACCCACTACCCAAAGAGATACCACCAGACCCAAACTAAACCTGACCCAAACTCACACATGGACCAAATGGCCCAAAAGCTTACGGACACAGGAAACCCTAGGTTTCCATTGCGCCGCAAGGGTCCCAGCAGGATCCCAGCCTTCGCGCCGCAATGCCCCAGCAACCCTTCGGTCTCGACACCCATCACGCCGCAGTCTGCGGGAGCCACTCTGACATCAACGCACGGACAGTCTCTGTCGCGAGATCCTTGCTTCCCACCTGCACAAGAAAGGAAAGAAAACAGCAAGAATATGGCAAAATATCTGTATTTCCTTTTTTAAAATCTATTTTTCAGGTTATAAAAACCCATAAACCTGTAAACGATAAAAAAAAAGATACCCACAGACAATACAGACAAAATACAAAGAAAAAATACAAAAATAAAAAAGAACGAATCTTTTGCAATACAAAGGTGATTTACATTCGGTTTTCTGGTTATTTTTATTTTTGTTTCGTGCATGTTTGATTTACCAAACAATATTTAAATTAAAAAAAAAAAACGAAGATTCTCACCTTTGCACTGCCGTAGGCGACGGCGCGTGAGGCGCATGCGCAATGATGGCCGGAGGTCGATGACCTGTGAGGGCAGAGTAATTTCTTAAGGCCTCTGTTTATTTTTTTAAAATTCTGCGTTAAAATGAATTTTTTTAGGCATATATAGTTAATTGGAAACGACACCGTTTTTGTTTAATTTAATAAGCCTAAAACGACGTCGTTTCAAAGGACGACCCGCGCGTTGACCCGAAAACCCGGGGAGGATCCGCGTGTTTTTGTTTAATGGTCTAATTTCCATTTCGGTCCTCCTGCAATTTAATTAATTTTAATTCAGTCCAATTTGCTTTCTTATTTTTTATGAAATTAGCCCTAAAGTGTGTTTTTGTTCCAATTTAGTCCCTCAGACTCCTTTAAGGGCTAAAATCAGGACGACGTCGTTTTGGAAAGAAGGCATAATTGCCTAATGAGTCCCTACAGTACGATGCGCATTTTGATTTAATCCATTTTTACTCATTTTAATTGCTATTTAATCCTTATTTTTTTAACTTTTTTTATTTTTTCATTTTAAATTATTTTAACATTATATTAAAATTGATTTGTCATATTAAAATTATATTACTTTTAAAAAAATAATTTATTAATAAAGTTTTGCGTATTATTTTTCTTAAATACCTATTATTTTTTAAAATTATTATTATTTATTATTTTATTTATTTTTTTGGTATTGTATATTATTTATAACTTTTATGTCAATTATTATATTATATATTTTTAAAATTTGTGTATTATATAGTATTATATTATATCATATATTACTTTCTAAAATTTTATTTTATATTAAATGTATTTATATTGTATAACATATATTTATTATATTGTTTATATAAAATATATATGTAATAGATTATTATATTATAAATGTAATTTTGTTTAAAGTTATATGTTATCTATTCCATTAAATTTTACTTATTTTTTATTAGTTATGAATATATATATTATTTTTGATTGCTCCGCATCATTTTATTATTAATTCATTTTTTATATATGATTCATTTTTATATTCCACATCATTTTTATTTAAAGCTATATGTCTTGATTTGAAATAGCTATAATAATTCACTCTGTGTTGTTATGCCTATAAAGCTTTATATTTATTATTTACTGCCTTTTATTTTATATTTGTTTATCTTTTGTTTATTTTATTCATCTATCAATTTTATATTTTTGCTTTAGTATAATTATTCTATTATTTGCATCATTTATTATTTCTTATTATTCTTTTATTGTTCATTAGTAGTAATTGTTAATATAATTTGTAGTCATGATAAACTGATATTTGTCATGTATATTGTAATGTAATCATACAAAGTCTTACTCAAACCATTTTTATAAAAATACCTTTTAAATTAAAGCATTTTATTCAAATATTTTAAAAATATGATGATATGTGATATTTGGGGACTTCGAGAAGAATCCTGCCCTAACTTACTGGGTTTCGATTTTTCTCGTAGAACTTAATGTATTAGATATCCCTTCTCTTTTAAAACTGAAACTTACCAATTTCAAATCAAAAACTTATTCTTGGGAATTCAAGACGTCGTGTCCTAACTTACTGGATATAATGTTTTGTGTCTCGAGGTAGGAATTTTCTAAAATAAAGACGTGCCTAGTTTCAAAGTTATGTAACACCCCAAACCCGACCTAATCGCTACAACCGGATCTGGTATGTCACTAAGAAAAATTTTGTAAAACATGTCGTATTTTCAGAAAAAGCCCAAATATATTTTATATAAAATATGCCTTTGTAAATAAAATCCCAAACTTAATTACATGCCTTAGTTTAATTAAAGTAAATGTTTCCAATAACTAAAAACAAAAATAATTTAAACCCATGATAAAAGGAAATAAAACTAGTGGCCCATGGCCTTATTACATCGAAGTTTAAAATCCATTAATTAAAATACAATATAAAATAATTAACTTGAGTCATTTTGCCAAATCCACATATTTTTCTGCATGGCCACCTTGCGCTCCTCTCCAGCCCGGTCCGAAGCACTAGGTATCACCTGGAATGTTAATAAAAAGGGTGAGTCGCGAGACTCAGTGTGCAACCCTCATGCATCACTAGATTTTGGGCCTTAACCCATAAAACATAATAATAATTTCATTTATATAAATAACAAATAATATGCAAGGCCCAACCCATTTGCCTAGGTTTCCATCCGCTACACGCCCCCGTACCAACCGTTCACACCATTGGGGATTTCTACAATCAACCCACACCGCTACACGCAAAGATGGCAGTCATGCTACTCATCAACATATCATGGCCGAAGCCCTCATAACAGATCACGGCATTAGCCGCTACAACAGATCACGGTAAAAACCGCTACACGTATAACGTATAACTTCCTCCTTTTGTCAACCCAACCCATGCAATCACATACAAGCTATTTACTTATAACATTTAATCAGATTACTCACTAACCTGGTGGTTCGCTTTTACCCTCTTTGGGCTTTCATCATTAAGCCGTGACTTCGGCATTTATCATAACATATAAAACTTATGAACATACATTAATAATTAGATCTAGATGGTGGGGGAGTATTACACACCTGTTATCGCGAAAATCTACTATCCTTAGTCGATATCCAAATCTACTACCCTCAGTGTAGAGCCTTGTTCAAAAACCGAAAAATCATCCGAAGATTTAGTCCCTTCAACATTCGACTAAGGTTAGTAAATCTCAACCTACACATTAAAACTAATAGATCTCTTACCTTATTTGTCGAATCCTGAAAGTCCCTAAGAGAACGTCACCTCCAACCCACCTATATTCGGCCAACACCCATATATTAAACCAATTCTTTAAACGCAACCACTTGAGTACCATAACCCATTCGGCCAAAGGAAAAAAAAAACAAGAAAGGCCATTCGGCCTAACCTACCTTCGGCTTTTCCACCAAATCGGCACTTCCGAATAAAGCAAGACAGGATTCGGCTTCTCGGGCAAAGAGTGAAGTCGACAGGCCCTTGGAATAAATGATTCAGTTTAGAACTTGACAAAAATAGAGAAATCGCAAAGAAACCAAAATCCCGAAACTCACCAGATTAAAGAGGAGTATTCGGCTTATGGTGCACCTTCGGGAAAAATCCACCCTTGTAGATTCGGCTATGGGAAGAAGATGATATGCCCAAGGTGTATTTCGACTTTTTAGAGAGTTTTCGAGGAGAGGAGAATCAACTAGGGAGTTTCGATTTTGGAGAGAACTAAAGAGAATGGGAGAAGAGAGTTTCGGCTTACTAAGAAAAAGTGTGAGGAAGAAAATAGAAAAAAAATGAAAGAAAGATAAACACTTGGCTACTAAATTTCGGCATATCATACACACCTCCAGAGTTGGAGTTTCGGCCAACTCTCCCTCCTCCTGATAGCCTTTATTTTTCTTGTTATCTTAATCCCTTATCTCCTTAAAAATAGCCCTATATCCCCTCTTCCTATTATCAGCACTTTATCACTAAAATAAAAGAATTAAATCCCCTAAATTTTATCAAGTGTGCCGTCCACCCTTCCCCCCTTGGAGTGTCGAATTTTTGTCTTAAAATTTGGGCTCTAAGTAGCCCTCACTTGGCCCAATCCTTCCCTTAATGACGCCACCTACATGCTCCCCTTTACAACTCTTCCAAATTTTTGGGCCACAAGCCCACCTTGCAATTTAAACACAAATATCTATTTAAATAATTTTCTATAGCTCTTTCTTAAAACCAACCCAGGTTTCAGCCCAAACCTGAGCCCCCTTTTTGTACCTCAAAGTCTCAAATTAACATTTTAAGCAAGCACCACATAAAATGCACAAGCCCTTAAATTTAGGGTGTTACAGTTCTACCCTCCTTAAAATAAATTTCGTCCTCGAAATTTACCTGATCAAAAGAGATGGGGATACTGCTGTCACATAACATCTTCTGGCTCCCATGTCGCCTCTTCTGTACCGTGATTTCGCCATAGAATTTTGACCAAAGGAACGGATTTCCTTCTCAACACTTTTACATCTCTATCCAAGATTTGCACTGGCTCCTCCTCAAAAGACAAGTCTGACCTTACTTCAATCTCTTCTACCGACACTATGTGCGATGGATCAGATCGATAACGTCTCAGCATCAAGACATGGAACACATCATGTATCTGTTCCAACTCCGAAGGCAACTCCAACCGATAAGCCACTGGGCCCACACGTTCTAGTACCCGATAAGGCCCAATAAACCGTGGACTTAGCTTACCCTTCCGTCCAAACCTCATCACCTTTTTCCACGGAGATACCTTCAAGAAGACTTGATCTCCTACCTCAAATTCTACTTCCTTTCGCTTTAGGTCCGCATACGACTTCTGCCGATCAGACGCTTCTTTCAACCTATCCCGTATTAGCTTAACTTTCTCTTCTGTTTTCGAAACTAATTGTGGACCTAACACCTTACGTTCTCCCAACATCTCCTCCCATATAACGCTTCATACGGCGCCATCTGAATGCTAGCTTGATAACTATTGTTATATGCGAATTCTGCCAAGGGCAAATACTCTTCCCAACTGCCCCTAAAGTCGATGATGCAACCCCTTAGCATATCCTCCAAAATTTGAATTACCCTCTCAGACTGACCATCAGTCTGTGGGTGAAAAGCGGTACTAAAGTCTAACCTTGTTCCCATTGCTTGATGAAGAGCCTTCCAAAATCGTGACGTAAACCTTGGGTCCCTATTCGATATGATCGATATTGGTACACCGTGTAATCTTACAACCTCAACCACGTACAACTTAGCCAACTTTTGTAGAGAAAAATCCACTCGAATCGGTATGAAGTGAGCAGACTTCGTCAGCTGATCCACAATTACCCAAATTGAATCTTTCTTAGTGGGCGTGAGGGGTAACCCACTAACGAAATCCATCGTAATTCTTTCCCATTTCCATTGGGGAATCTTCACCGGTTGCAACAACCCTGAAGGCAACTGGTGTTCAGCTTTGACTTGCTGACACGTCAAACACTTCCCCACATATTCCGTAACTTCTCGCTTCAACCCTGGCCACCAGAATTGCTCTCGCAAATCCCGATACATCTTAACTCCTCCAGGATGCATAGCATAAAGGCTATTATGCGATTCCTGAAGAATCATTTGTCTTAACCCTTCATCTTTTGGCATACAAACCTTTCCACGTAAACATAAAACTCCAGCATTGTTCAGACTGTAGTCCTCTACTTCACCTTTCTGCACTTGTTGGATTCAAGTACCTAAGACATCATCCACAAGTTGCTTCTCCTTGATTTGACTTGTCCACATAGGTCTTACTTGTAGTTCAGCTACCAGCCTACCATCCTCATACAGGCTAAGATGTACGAACATTGCTCTTAAATCTGTTATCGCCTTCCTACTCAACGCATCCGCCACCACATTAGCCTTGCTCGGGTGGTACTCAATCGAGCAGTCATAGTCCTTTAACAGCTCGATCCACCTTCTCTGCCTTAGGTTCAACTCCTTCTGAGTAAGGAGATACTTCAGACTTTTATGGTCAGTATAAATAACTGACTTTTCCCCATACAAGTAGTGTCTCCAAATCTTCAGGGCGAACACTACTGCTGCCAACTCCAGATCATGCGTAGGATAGTTTATCTCATGTGGTCTTAACTGTCGAGACGCATATGCCACCACTTTTCCATCTTGCATCAACATACACCCTAAACCTATGTGTGACGCATCACAGTAAACGGTAAATTCTTTTCCTGCCACTGGCTGAGTTAACACCGGCGCTTCCGTCAAAATCCTCTTCAGCTTCTCAAAGCTCTCCTGTTGTTTGTCAGTCCACACAAACGATACTCCCTTCCTCAACAACTTAGTTAAAGGTGCTGCTATTGAAGAGAACCCCTCAACGAACCTTCGATAATACCTAATCCTAAGAAACTTCGTATTTCTGCCACAGACTTCGACGACTTCCAATCTAAAACAGCTTCTATCTTCCGCGGGTCCACCCTAATTCCCTCTGCAGAAACTACATGCCCTAAGAAAGTCACTTCCTTCAGCCAGAACTCACACTTACTGAACTTTGCGTACAACTGCTTCTCCCTCAGAATTTGCAACACCACACAAAGATGTGCATTATGCTCCTCTTTAGACTTGGAATATACCAAGATATCATCGATGAATACTACGACGAACCGATCAAGGTATGGCTGAAATACCCTATTCATCATATCCATAAAAGCGGCTGGTACGTTTGTCAACCCGAACGGCATCACTAAGAACTCATAATGACTGTAGCGTGTTCGAAATGTCGTCTTATGAATGTCTCCTTCCTTCACCTTTAACTGATGATATCCCGACCTTAGATCAATCTTAGAAAAGACCGAAGCTCCTTTGAGCTGATCAAACAAATCATCGATTCTCGGTAATGGATACTTGTTCTTTATCGCCAACTTATTCAATTGACGATAGTCCACGCACATACGCATGGATCCGTCCTTCTTCTTCACGAATAGGACCGGCGCTCCCCATGGAGACACACTTGGCCGAATAAACCCACGATCTAACAGTTCCTGAATCTGAGCTTTGAGCTCCACCAGTTCCTTCGGCGCCATTCAATAAGGAGCAATAGATATCGGAGCCGTACCCGGGAGTAGTTCTATTCCAAACTCCACCTCGCGATCAGGGGGTAATCCTGGCAACTCCTCCAGAAATACATCCGCGAAATCCTTGACTGTTCGAACCTCATCGACAGTCACCTCTTTAGCATCCAAAGCACTGTTAAAAGCTAAAAAGGCGTTACATCCCTTCCGAATCATCTTAACAGCTTTCAAGGCCGATACTACGTTGGACAAATAGTTCCTTCTTTCTCCTAACACAACCACCTCCCCGCCTTTCGGGGTACTTAACACCAAACGCTTAGACCCACAATCCAACTTAGCACGAGCTTTGTCAGCCAGTCCATTCCTAGGATAAGATCGAACTCTCCAAATGGTAATTCCATTAAGTCTGTCAGAAACACTACCCCTTGAGTCTCTAATGGTACATCCTTAAATAGCTTGTCCACTACCCTAGATTGTCCTAGGGGACTAACCACAGTCATCTTCCTAGTAGTTGTTTCAGAATCTATACTTAAGGTCTCAGATATCGAACATGCAACATAGGAGTGGGTTGACCCAATATCAATCAAAGCAAGCAAAGGCCTATCAGCAATAAGAAACGTACCGGTGATGACATCCGGTGCGTCACCATCCTCTTGACGACGAACTGCATAAACTAAACCCGGCTGCCTTGCGTCTACATTACCAACACCTCTACCAGGAGCTCCACGACCTTGACCAGTTCCATTTCCTCCTCTGGCTGCACCACGATCCCTTGGTCCAGGCTGATCACCTCTCCTAGCCTGATCAGAACCTCGACCCGCCGGCTGTACCCGATCCATCTGAGGACAGTCCTTAATCAGATGTTCTGTGGATCCACACCTAAAACATCCACCTGTTTTCATTCTGCACTCCCCATAATGCGTCTTCCCACATGTAGAACATGCCTGATTCTGATTCGTCGGAGCACGAGCTGGCCCATCCGTCCTAGGCCTCTTCTGAAAATTCCCAGATGCTCTTGATGGCCCAAAACTCCTCTTACTCTTACCCCGATCCTTATCTATTTCTTGTCTCCCAACCCGTTTCACTTCCTCAGCTATTTTAACCTTATCTACCAAAACCGCAAAAATTCTCTCTTACTGCGGCGCTATCAGAACCCTTAACTCACTTCGTAGCCCATCCTCGAACTGAACACAGCGTTCATACTCTGTTGCTACCATTCTCCGAGCGTAACGGCTCAAACGCAGAAACTCTACCTCATATTCAGCCACAATCTTACTTCCCTGTACCAGGTTCAAGAATGATTTCCTTTGTGCATCAATATAGCTGGCCCCAACATACTTTCCCTGGAATGACTCCTTAAAGAAATCCCAGTCAATCAGATCTGCAGCAGTACCTTCTTTCACCGTGAGCCACCACTGGTAAGCCTCGTCTCGGAGGAGAAACACGACCCCTTTCAAATTTTCCTCTACCGTAAAGTCTAAGTCATCCATTATGCGCTCAGTCGCTTCCATCCAGTACTCAGCTGTGTTAGGGGCTACACCAGAAACTCCCCTAAACACTTCTGCCCCATTGGCCTTAAGCCGCTCCGGCACAGATTTCCAGGCTCCTGTGCCCATGCCTACTCCAGCAACTCTCTCAAGGACTCGCAACATCGCCTGAGATACGTCATCATCTCCGGTCACCTGATCTCGTAACTCTCCCTCCACAGCTGGAGGATCCGGCAGTTCGTTTCCTGACTTGTGGCCAGACCCTACTAGCTCAGACAAGGTCATCCTACCCCTACCTCGTCCACGCAGCGGACGTCCTCGACCCCTTGTACTCATTCTTCCAATTTGCGTTTATCTGATTAAGAATTTTATGAATCATTAATTCTTTCCACTGATTTATCGCGAACAGTCTTATGAATAATAGTTTTCAAAAGTAGTTCTTTCGAATTCACATTCACAATACAGTCTCAAGTTCATACATTCAATCATCAACATTCATGAACTCACGTTCATTACAGAAAAGTAGTGTTGTTGCTGTTGTTGTTTTCACTACCCAGGGGTATTTTCGTAATTTTATCCTACAGGGGTATTTTCGTAATTTTTCAAAATAGGGTCCTTGGTGATTTTCTGAAATAAGGGTATTTTGGTAATTTTGCAATCCCGGGGGTATTTCAAAAATTTTGAAATTCGGGGGTATTTCAGTAATTTGGAAATTTGGGGGTATTTTGGTAATTTGGAAATCTGGGGGTATTTCGGTAATTTGGAAATTCGAGGGTATTTCGGTAATTTTACAAACTAGGGGTATTTTGGTCATTTTGCAAAACAAGGGTAGTTTGGTAATTTTTTCAAACTTTGATGTTGTTTGTTGTTTTTTTTTTCAAACAGGGGTACTTTTGGAAAAATCTAGTTTCATGGTCCGGATTATTCTTGTAAACGTGAGATTTTCGGGTAAATTTTCAAAACATAGGTATTTTATAAGTTCATGGTTGATTGAAAATTTTCACAAATCAAATATGTTTTGAAAATTTTACAAAACCTTGGGATTTTTTTTTTCAAAAATAGGGTGGTTGGTCCCTTTCGGGTTTTAGTCATAGGGTTTAGCCCATCAACCAGTCCTCGTAACTAGGGTGAATAGTCACTACGCACCAGGTAGGATTCCAGTGAAGAGGAGGTGAGTCGCTAGGACTGCTTAAGTACCAAGCTCTCCCTGAATCCACTCCTAGACATGCGTATGCCCATTGCCACACCCTAACTTTGCTAAGGTGAACAGTCACTACGCACCAGGTAGGATTCCAGCGAAGAGGAGGTGAGTCACTAGGACTGCTTAAATACCAGGCTCTTCCGGGTCCTTCCTAGACATGCGTATGACGGTTACCACACCCTAGTCTTACGGCTCGTTAACGGGTTTGTTTAGTGAAATTAAGTTTTATGAAATGTTAAGAAGTGGTTTGTACTAAGCCTAGAGTCCATCAAGTTCTAATTCTAACTAATCTACGTCCCACTAGGCCCATTAAGCCCACATATTTATATCACACAATGGTTCAGAGTACTTACCTGGCGGACTTGGGCCGGAGACGCAGGTGCGATGCTGAGCTAACAAACCTGTAATCCTTTGAAAACATATATGTTTCAAAAGCCCATTTTCAGAAAACGTTTTGAGCCCAAAAACCCCAGAGCCGAGTTTTGAACCGGGCTCTGATACCAATTTGTAACACCCCAAACCCGGCCCAATCGCTACAACCGGATCTGGTATGTCACTAAGAAAAATTTCGTAAAACATGTCGTATTTTCAGAAAAAGCCCAAATATATTTTATATAAAATATGCCTTTGTAAATAAAACCCCAAACTTAGTTACATGCCTTAGTTTAATTAAAGTAAATGTTTCCAATAACTAAAAACAAAAATAATTTAAACCCATGGTAAAAGGAAATAAAACTAGTGGCCCATGGCCTTATTACATCGAAGTTTAAAATCCATTAATTAAAATACAATATAAAATAATTAACTTGAGTCATTTTGCCAAATCCACATATTTTTCTGCATGGCCACCTTGCGCTCCTCTCCAGCCCGGTCCGAAGCACTAGGTATCACCTGGAATGTTAATAAAAAGGGTGAGTCGCGAGACTCAGTGTGCAACCCTCATACACCACTAGATTTTGGGCCTTAACCCATAAAACATAATAATAATTTCATTTATATAAATAAAAAATAATATGCAAGGCCCAACCCATTTGCCTAGGTTTCCATCCACTACACGCCCCCGTACCAACCGTTCACACCATTGGGGATTTCTACAATCAACCCACACCGCTACACGCCAAGATGGCAGTCATGCTGCTCATCAACATATCATGGCAGAAGCCCTCATAACAGATCACGGCATTAGCCGCTACAACAGATCACGGTAAAAACCGCTACACGTATAACGTATAACTTCCTCCTTTTGTCAACCCAACCCATGCAATCACATACAAGCAATTTACTTATAACATTTAATCAGATTACTCACTAACATGGTGGTTCGCTTTTACCCTCTTTGGGCTTTCATCATTAAGCCATGACTTCGACATTTATCATAACATATAAAACTTATGAACATACATTAATAATCAGATCTAGATGGTGGGGAAGTATTACACAACCGTTATCGCGAAAATCTACTATCCTTAGTCGATATCCAAATCTACTACCCTCAGTGTAGTGCCTTGCTCAAAAACTGAAAAATCACCCGAAGATTTAGTCCCTTCAACATTCAGCTAAGGTTAGTAAATCTCAACCTACACATTAAAACTAATAGATCTCTTACCTTATTTGTCGAATCCTGAAAGTCCCTAAGAGAACGTCACCTCCAACCCACCTATATTCGGCCAACACCCATATATTAAACCAATTCTTTAAACGCAACCACTTGAGTACCATAACCCATTCGACCAAAGGAAAAAAAACAAGAAAGGCCATTTGGCCGAACCTACCTTCGGCTTTTCCACCAAATCTGCACTTTCGAATAAAGCAAGACAGGATTCGGCTTCTAGGGCAAAGAGTGAAGTCGACAGGCCCTTGGAATAAATGATTCAGTTTAGAACTTGACAAAAATAGAGAAATCGCAAAGAAACCAAAATCTCGAAACTCACCAGATTAAGGAGGAGTATTCGGCTTATGGTGCACCTTCGAGAAAAATCCACCCTTGTAGATTCGGCTATGGGAAGAAGATGATATGCCCAAGGTGTATTTCGGCTTTTTAAAGAGTTTTCGAGGAGAGGAGAATCAACTAGGGAGTTTCAGTTTTGGAGAGAACTAAAGAGAATGGGAGAAGAGAGTTTCGGCTTACTAAGAAAAAGTGTGAGGAAGAAAATAGAAAAAAAATGAAAGAAAGATGAACACTTGGCTACTAAATTTCGGCATATCATACACACCTCCAGAGTTGGAGTTTCGGCCAACTCTCCCTCCTCCTGATAGCCTTTATCTTTCTTGTTATCTTAATCCCTTATCTCCTTAAAAATAGCCCTATATCCCCTTTTCCTATTATCAGCACTTTATCACTAAAATAAAAGAATTAAATCCCCTAAATTTTAGCAAGTGTGCCGTCCACCCTTCCCCCCTTGGAGTGCCAAATTTTTGTCTTAAAATTTGGGCTCTAAGTAGCCCTCACTTGGCCCAATCCTTCCCTTAATGACGCCACCTACATGCTTCCCTTTACAACTCTTCCAAATTTTTGGGCCACAAGCCCACCTTGCAATTTAAACACAAATATCTATTTAAATAATTTTCTATAGCTCTTTCTTAAAACCAACCCAGGTTTCAGCCCAAACCTGAGCCCCCTTTTGGTACCTCAAAGTCTCAAATTAACATTTTAAGCGAGCACCACATAAAATGCACAAGCTATTAAATTTAGGGTGTTACAAGTTATGAAATGTTAATCCTAACTTACTGGGTATAGTATTTTATCTCTTTGAGATAGGCAAGCTGTAACACCCCAAACCCGGCCTAAACTTTACGACAGGATCTGGTATGTCACATAAAAGGGTTGTTTAAAAAACTGCGCGTTTGTTAAAAATTTCGAGTTTAAATATTTGTTCGCTTGTTATCCTCTTGTTAACATTTTGGAAAACGGTTATTAAGGGTTTAGGAAATTCCCGTATTGAACATTTAATAATAATAGGCAGTAATCAAATTAAAAGCTAAACCAAATAAAATACCAAAATTAAAGTTATAGTGGCCTTATTACATAACAAAAACCCAAATAAAAATAAGTCCAAATAAAAGAAACGAGTTTACCGAAAAACATTGCATGGCCACCACAAGTCCGCCTCAGCTCCCAAATCCGCGATCTAATGATTACCTGTAAAATTAAACAAAGGGGTGATCATCGTGACTCTGTGTGTAAATTCCCCGAAACACATAAACGGCTCGTAGCCCACAAATGCATGTTGGGCCTGAGCCCACTCAATATGGCATAGAAATAAATGAATGCAACATGTCCTAGCCCAACCTAGTTTTTTCCATCCTCTACACGCCAACCCGTACCAACCAACACACCGTGGGTATTTCTACAATCAACCTTCCATCCGCTACATGCCGTCTCGACATTCATGCTACCGGTTATAACAACGATCACTATGTGACCTTAAGATCCACTGTGGCTTAGCCACCGATCACCATGTGACCTCATAAATCATTTGTGGCAGAGCCACTGATCACTGCGTGACCTTATAATCAAATGTGGCAGAGCCATCGATCACTACGTGACCTTATCACTTCCGCTTTATCATCATTCCCATGTCCCATGCACAATATATATATGTCATAATGAATGTAACATGCTAGTAACAAGGCAATAAATCATCACGTACATCCAACTTCATATTAAGTCATTACAGACACGTACCTGGCACTCCCTGCCTTACCCGCAAGGGTATTTCGACTGTATACACAGCCTTCTCCGGCTTTTCAGCCCATACCATTAATAATACAGTTAAAAATAAAGTGTGTTAGGGTCTACACACAATCACGCTAAAACTACCTTTAATGGTATAACAGTAATTTTACCCACCAAGGGTATTTTCGTAATTTACCTATCGAGGGTATTTCAGTAATTTCGTACCTGCAATGGCCTTTCCAAAGGACTAATGTCAGCCCGAGTGACTCAGCTACCATTTCTGGTTGTACCGGACTATTAGGCCTAAAACCCGATTTCGCCCATTCGGGCCCACACGCTTGTGAGGCCCACCTAGCACAAATCTAGCTACATATATGAGATTCACCTAGTCTAGTTTCATATATACTACACAATCATACGATTTACTTATATGGGCCCATGGCCCATTGGGCCTATTTCGGCCCATCGTGGCTCAAACAGCCTCAACCCACAAGAACATTACTGATGGCCTCAACTATCGCGTCGAAGCCCCACACGTGCACTCGCACGCTCGTGTGGCTACTATTGTCGTGACCGGCACTTCGGCATTTGCCGCTCTACAACTAGAGTAGAGAGAGTTACAAACTGATAGGAATCTGGTGCTAATCCGCGCTGCGACCACTCCTGTGCCCAAACGCCCTCCAATGTGTGTTTACCCCCCCTCCTAGAATGCTCTTTATATAGCTAGCTTCTCACCTTTCTTCTTTGTATCTTTCCGATGTGGGATCCTTCCATCAGCAGAGTTTAAATCCAACTCAAACTCTTCCTGACCAATTCACAAAATAAATACTCCCTTGCTTTTCATGAGACTCGAACCCAGGCTCTCCCATCAGCCAATTCACGCCACTTGCCACTAAGCCACAAGCTCCTTTTGTGTCTAAAACCATGCGCAATAAAATATGAATCTATAGCCAACTTCTAAGGTCCATGTAAAAAGAAAACCAAAATGAAAAAGCCAAGACTTGAACCTTAGACCTCCTTCCTTCCTTCCTTGTGGCGTCAACCCCTTGTCTCTTATGTGGCGTCACTTTGCCACTACACCACACACTCCACTTGTGTCATTTTCCTCCATATTTTATTCTTAAAGCCTACCTACCAACTCCCAGGGTTTTTTTCACCTAAAACCAAAATTTCCCCAAAGCCAAAATTTGATCCCGGGACTTCATAGAAGCCGTCTAACGTTCCAAAATCACTTATCTAATAGGTCCAACTTGCATTTAAGCCAATCTATTATTCTCCAAAAATTTAAAACGCTATACGCTCTCAAGGCCCGTTGGGCTCAATTCTGCTAGGCCCAATTTCAGGATGTTACACAAGCCTTAGTTTTTCTTCTAATAAAAGGATCTTATTTTAAAATTTTCAATTTTACAACATTAGGACATGGTTTTATCGATTAGGTACCAATTTTTGGGCGTTATGAGGGTGCTAACCCTTCCTCATATGTAACCGACTCCCGAACCCATTTTTCTTGTTTTTCGTGGACCAAAATCAGTATTTTGAAATAAAATGATTTTCAAGGTGATCCAATCACACCTAAATAAAAAGGGATTGGTGGGGACTCCCATTTTCATTTTTAAAAGTCGATTCCCGTTTTTAAATCAAACTTAAAAAGGGTTTCGACAGCTGAGAATGAGTAATTTTTTTTATTATATATGATTAATTCATTCTTCAGATTTTATGGATTTGATATATGGGTTTGGTGTTTCAATTATACGTAATAAATTTTTTTGATTTATATTAAAAGTTTGAAGGTTTGAAATAAAAATTGTACAAGTTTTAAGATTATTTCTCGATGCTTTAAGTTTTAAGGTTTGGAATATTTGTGTGATCTTGAAAATCAATAGATTCAATTTATTGGCTTAAATCGTGGGCGATTAGTCCTTCGTATACATCAAGTTGATTTTATTTGTTGTTTTTTATTGATTTAAAAACTTGTCGCCATTCATAAAAATGTCGATTAGATCCACATTCGTGCAATGTGTACTTTAATTTCAACCGCTGATTGTTGCCTTTCTTCTGCCGTTGATCGTCTCCTTTATTTCTATCTCGTGGCATCCACTTTGCTATTGTTATGCTCTTAATTTGGTGCTACCCTTAGTTTTGAATATGCTATCAGAGGCTGTTAATCACTTCAATTATTTTAAGATCGGCTGCTGCCAATTACCTCAAGTGAGATAATTAGTTGATGTATTAATTCATTGAATATTTCTTAGGTTGTATTATACTTATTCCGACACTCTTATATATATTGCATGGCATAATATACTAGAATGATTATTATATATATATATATATGTGGTTTGCTCATGTTTTAAATATTAAAATATGCTTGTTGTACACTTGATATATAGATATAGTCTACATTGTCATATGGCTTCATGTTTACGTATGCTTTAATATTAAGCTGTATGTATATATGCTTTAATATATATATATATATATATTATATATAGTCACTGCTATTCTTGTAAGTCAGATTCTTTTAATAAAAAGAAATCACTAAATTCTATTATTATATGGGTGTTTTGATATAATTCATGATAATCATGAGTATTGGTGAAGAAAATCAGGTATTTATATGACATGAGTACTATTCATAGAAGTGACGTCCTAGGTAGGCTCCATGCATGTCGACACGTATGCTATCCTAGACTCAACATGTGTTTATTGGTCCAAGTGTTTGCCAGTTCAATTGTTTGGCTTCGCACCTTCTACTTGTGAACACTTAGGGACATGCGAACTAGGCCCGAGAGCCTTCTCTGTGAGCCCTTAACATATCCACCTGGTGGGGGTCCAAACTCAAGTCACGGGTTGGTAGAGGCGCTAGACGATGCAAGCCCACAAGAATTGAAAAATCATATGTGAAATTGGGGATTTTAACCCCTACACTTTTAGGGCTTGAAACATTTGTAATATTCGGGATCTAGGGGTTATGCGTTTTAACTTGAATGTATGTGGTAGCGTGCCTATGTGTGGTTTGAGTGTGTTTTGGGAGTTTCGAGAACTTTAGAATGTAGGAGAATGCCTTAGAAAAATGTTGGATTTTAATTCTTAAAAGGGAGCTAGTCAAGATAGGCCTTAAGAAAATTTGTTGGAGGATTTTAATCACAAGAATTCAGTTGGCAAAGTGGCAAGGGAGGCGCACTTAGGACCTTAAGAAGTGACGCCACAAGCAGTGTGAGGGGGCTTAGGTTCGAATCCCATGGATAGACTTAAGGTGACTTTTATTTTTGCATTTGTATGGCAAGTGTCGGTCAAACTTTATTTAAGATAAGGTTGGACTATTTTCTTTTATGGATAGTAGACTAAGGAAAAAGGCAAGTGCTAACTTAAGGAATGAAATCTTAAGCTTATGGTAAGTTAGGGGGACATAAGGCTTGATGTAAGGAATGATGTTTTGGAAATTTCTTTTATGGTCTATTGACCATGTATGTGGACGGTATGGAGGCTAGGGGGGTTGGCCGATTATTGAAAGGAATTAGGGGATGGTTGGTCAAATTCTTTTGCATTTTTGAGCACCATTTTCTTTTCTCTCCAAAATCTCACTCCCTAGCCGAATGTGTCTTGGGCAATAGGTAAATTTTTGCTTTGGTTTTGGCTATTATTCTTGACTAAATTGATATTATTTTCTTTTCCTCTCAAACTCTTTTCCTCTTGTGCCGAAAGTATACTACCATTGAAAGGAGCATTTTTCTTTCATCTTATTTCTTTTTATTTCTTCTTTGGCTGAATGTACACCAATTTCAAAAACTTCTTCTTTGATTCATTCTCCTCCATAACCGAAACCATATAGCCATTTAGATTATTTCTTTTCTTGTTCTTCTCTTCCATTCTTTTCTTTTCTTTTTACTTTGCTTTGGCCGAATCTCTCTTTCTTCCAAAAGTTCATCATTGTCGAATCTCTCTAAACTTCATCTCTTTTCTTCTTATTTGTTAAGAGTCGAATCTAACATAGTTGTGTAGGAGGAGTTCAACAAATCGCAAGGTGCAAATTGTGTAGGCTACGGGGTTCGGGTTTAGGCGACTTTTGCTTATAAGGTGTGTAGTTATCGCACTGCTCTCTTGTTGTTTGTATGTGTTGTTTTATATATGCATAAGATATGTGTGGTGGCCGGAAATATGGCTGAGATGGTGACTACCCATGGTGGGTAATCGGTTAATCAGGTCAGTATTTAATGATATTAATCTACCT